>JAVRKA010000842.1:0-46424 GCA_034508555.1 Venustoraphidia nigricollis | reverse complement strand
CACCTATATTTGAAATGCCTATGGCTTCTATATCTGAAATGCCTATCGGCACCTATTTTTAAGATGCCAATAGGCAACTATATCTGAAATGCCTATCGGCACCTATATCTGAAATGCCTATCGACACCTATATCTGAAATGCCTATCGACACCTATATCTGAAATGCCTATCGACACCTATATCTGAAATGCCTATCGACACCTATATCTGAAATGCCTATCGACACCTATATCTGAAATGCCTATCGACACCCTATATCTGAAATGCCTATCGACACCTATTTTTGAAATGCCTATCGGAAACTACATCTGAAATGCCTATCAGCACCTATATTTGAAATGCCTATCGGCAACCATATCTGGAATGCCTATCGGCACCTATATTTGAAATGCCTATCGGCTTCTATATCTGAAATGCCTATCGGCACCTATTTTAAAATGCCAATCGGCAACTATATCTGAAATGCCTATCGGCACATATATCTGAAATGCCTATCGACACCTATATCTGAAATGCCTATCGACACCTATATCTGAAATGCCTATCGACACCTATATCTGAAATGCCTATCGACACCTATATCTGAAATGCCTATCGACACCTATTTTTGAAATGCCTATCGGAAACTACATCTGAAATGCCTATCAGCACCTATATTTGAAATGCCTATCGGCAACCATATCTGGAATGCCTATCGGCACCTATATTTGAAATGCCTATCGGCTTCTATATCTGAAATGCCTATCGGCACCTATTTTTAAAATGCCAATCGGCAACTATATCTGAAATGCCTATCGGCACCTATATCTGAAATGCCTATCGACACCTATATCTGAAATGCCTATCGACACCTATATCTGAAATGCCTATCGACACCTATATCTGAAATGCCTATCGACACCTATATCTGAAATGCCTATCGACACCTATTTCTGAAATGCCTATCGACACCTATATCTGAAATGCCTATCGACACCTATATCTGAAATGCCTATCGACAACTATTTTTGAAATGCCTATCGGAAACTACATCTGAAATGCCTATCAGCACCTATATTTGAAATGCCTATCGGCAACCATATCTGGAATGCCTATCGTCACCTATATTTGAAATGCCTATCGGCTTCTATATCTGAAATGCCTATCGGCACCTATTTTTAAAATGCCAATCGGCAACTATATCTGAAATGCCTATCGGCACCTATATCTGAAATGTCTATCGACACCTATATCTGTAATGCCTATCGACACCTATATCTGAAATGCCTATCGACACCTATATCTGAAATGCCTATCGACACCTATATCTGAAATGCCTATCGACACCTATATATGAAATGCCTATCGACACCTATATCTGAAATGCCTATCGACACCTATTTTTGAAATGCCTATCGGAAACTACATCTGAAATGCCTATCAGCACCTATATTTGAAATGCCTATCGGCAACCATATCTGGAATGCCTATCGGCACCTATATTTGAAATGCCTATCGGCTTCTATATCTAAAATGCCTATCGGCACCTATTTTTAAAATGCCAATCGGCAACTATATCTGAAATGCCGAACGGCACCTATATCTGAAATGACTATCGACACCTATATCTGAAATGCCTATCGACACCTATATCTGAAATGCCTATCGATACCTATATCTGAAATGCCTAGCGACACCTATATCTGAAATGCCTATCGACACCTATATCTGAAATGCCTATCGACACCTATATCTGAAATGCCTATCGACACCTATATCTGAAATGCCTATCGACACCTATATCTGAAATGCCTATCGACACCTATATCTGAAATGCCTATCGACACCTATATCTGAAATGCCTATCGACACCTATATCGGAAATGCCTATCGACACCTATATCTGAAATGCCTATCGACACCTATTTTTGAAATGCCGATCGGAAACTACATCTGAAATGCCTATCAGCACCTATATTTGAAATGCCTATCGGCAACCATATCTGGAATGCCTATCGGCACCTATATTTGAAATGCCTATCGGCTTCTATATCTGAAATGCCTATCGGCACCTATTTTTAAAATGCTAATCGGCAACTATATCTGAAATGCCTATCGGCACCTATATCTGAAATGCCTATCGACACCTATATCTGAAATGCCTATCGACACCTATATCTGAAATGCCTATCGACACCTATATCTAAAATGCCTAT
The DNA here is from genome assembly GCA_034508555.1 of Venustoraphidia nigricollis. Lineage (NCBI taxonomy): Eukaryota > Metazoa > Arthropoda > Insecta > Raphidioptera > Raphidiidae > Venustoraphidia > Venustoraphidia nigricollis. Next base: position 44,228 of record JAVRKA010000842.1, on the reverse strand, counting down.
CGACACCTATATCTGAAATGCCTATCGACACCTATATCTGAAATGCCTATCGACACCTATATCTGAAATGCCTATCGACACCTATTTTTGAAATGCCTATCGGAAACTACATCTGAAATGCCTATCAGCACCTATATTTGAAATGCCTATCGGCAACCATATCTGGAATGCCTATCGGCACCTATATTTGAAATGCCTATCGGCTTCTATATCTAAAATGCCTATCGGCACCTATTTTTAAAATGCCAATCGGCAACTATATCTGATATGCCTATCGGCACCTATATCTGAAATGCCTATCGACACCTATATCTGAAATGCCTATCGACACCTATATCTGAAATTCCTATCGACACCTATATCTGAAATGCCTATCGACACCTATATCTGAAATGCCTATCGACACCTATATCTGAAATGCCTTTCGACACCTATATCTGAAATGCCTATCGACACCTATATCTGAAATGCCTATCGACACCTATTTTTGAAATGCCTATCGGAAACTACATCTGAAATGCCTATCAGCACCAATATTTGAAATGCCTATCGGAAACCATTTCTGGAATGCCTATCGGCACCTATATTTGAAATGCTTATCGGCTTCTATATCTGAAATGCCTATCGGCACCTATTTTTAAAATGCCAATCGGCAACTATATCTGAAATGCCTATCGGCACTTATATCTGAAATGCCTATCGACACCTATATCTGAAATGCCTATCGACACCTATATCTGAAATGCCTATCGACACCTTTATCTGAAATGCCTATCGACACCTATATCTGAAATGCTTATCGACACCTATATCTGAAACGCCTATCGACACCTATATCTGAAATGCCTATCGACACCTATATCTGAAATGCCTATCGACACCTATTTTAGAAATGCCTATCGGAAACTACATCTGAAATGCCTATCAGCACCTATATTTGAAATGCCTATCGGCAACCATATCTGGAATGCCTATCGGCACCTATATTTGAAATGCCTATCGGCTTCTATATCTGAAATGCCTATCGGCACCTATTTTTAAAATGCCAATCGGCAACTATATCTGAAATGCCTATCGGCACCTATATCTGAAATGCCTATCGACACCTATATCTGAAATGCCTATCGACACCTATATCTGAAATGCCTATCGACACCTATATCTGAAATGCCTATTGACACCTATATCTGAAATGCCTATCGACACCTATATCTGAAATGCCTATCGACACCTATATCTGAAATGCCTATCGACACCTATATCTGAAATGCCTATCGACACCTATTTTTGAAATGCCTATCGGAAACTACATCTGAAATGCCTATCAGCACCTATATTTGAAATGCCTATCGGCAACCGTATCTGGAATGCCTATCGGCACTAATATTTGAAATGCCTATCAGCTTCTATATCTGAAATGCCTATCGGCACCTATTTTTAAAATGCCAATCGGCAACTATATCTGAAATGCCTATCGGCACCTATATCTGAAATGCCTATCGACACCTATATCTGAAATGCCAATCGACACCTACATCTTAAATGCCTATCGACACCTATATCTGAAATGCCTATCGACACCTATATCTGAAATGCCTATCGACACCTATGTCTGAAATGCCTATCGACACCTATATCTGAAATCCCTATCGACACCTATATCTGAAATGCCTATCGACACCTATATCTGAAATGCCTATCGACACCTATTTTTGAAATGCCTATCGGAAACTACATCTGAAATGCCTATCAGCACCTATATTTGAAATGCCTATCGGCAACCATATCTGAAATGCCTATCGGCACCTTTATTTGAAATGCCTATCGGCTTCTATATCTGAAATGCCTATCGGCACCTATTTTTAAAATGCCAATCGGCAACTATATCTGAAATGCCTATCGGCACCTATATCTGAAATGCCTATCGACACCTATATCTGAAATGCCAATCGACACCTACATCTTAAATGCCTATCGACACCTATATCTGAAATGCCTATCGACACCTATATCTGAAATGCCTATCGACACCTATGTCTGAAATGCCTATCGACACCTATATCTGAAATCCCTATCGACACCTATATCTGAAATGCCTATCGACACCTATATCTGAAATGCCTATCGACACCTATTTTTGAAATGCCTATCGGAAACTACATCTGAAATGCCTATCAGCACCTATATTTGAAATGCCTATCGGCAACCATATCTGAAATGCCTATCGGCACCTTTATTTGAAATGCCTATCGGCTTCTATATCTGAAATGCCTATCGGCACCTATTTTTAAAATGCCAATCGGCAACTATATCTGAAATGCCTATCGGCACCTATATCTAAAATGCCTATCGACACCTATATATAAAATGCCTATCGACACCTATATCTGAAATGCCTATCGACACCTATATCTGAAATGCCTATCGACACCTATATCTGAAATGCCTATCGACACCTATATCTGAAATGCCTATCGACACCTATATCTGAAATGCCTATCGACACCTATATCTGAAATGCCTATCGACACCTATTTTTGAAATGCCTATCGGAAACTACATCTGAAATGCCTATCAGCACCTATATTTGAAATGCCTATCGGCAACCATATCTGGAATGCCTATCGGCACCTATATTTGAAATGCCTATCGGCTTCTATATCTGAAATGCCTATCGGCATCTATTTTTAAAATGCCAATCGGCAACTATATCTGAAATGCCTATCGGCACCTATATCTGAAATGCCTATCGACACCTATATCTGAAATGCCTATTGACACCTATATCTGAAATGCCTATCGACACCTATATCTGAAATGCCTATCGACACCTATATCTGAAATGCCTATCGACACCTGTATCTGAAATGCCTATCGACACCTATATCTGAAATGCCTATCGACACATATATCTGAAATGCCTATCGACACCTATATCTGAAATGCCTATCGACACCTATTTTTGAAATGCCTATCGGAAACTACATCTGAAATGCCTATCAGCACCTATATTTGAAATGCCTATCGGCAACCATATCTGGAATGCCTATCGGCACCTATATTTGAAATGCCTATCGGCTTCTATATCTGAAATGCCTATCGGCACCTATTTTTAAAATGCCAATCGGCAACTATATCTGAAATGCCTATCGGCACCTATATCTGAAATGCCTATCGACACCTATATCTGAAATGCCTATCGACACCTATATCTGAAATGCCTATCGACACCTATATCTGAAATGCCTATCGACACCTATATCTGAAATGCCTATCGACACCTATATCTGAAATGCCTATCGACACCTATATCTGAAATGCCTATCGACACCTATATCTGAACTGCCTATCGACACCTATTTTTGAAATGCCTATCGGAAACTACATCTGAAATGCCCATCAGCACCTATATTTGAAATGCCTATCGGCAACCATATCTGGAATGCCTATCGGCACCTATATTTGAAATGCCTATCGGCAACCATATCTGGAATGCCTATCGGCACCTATATTTGAAATGCCTATCGGCTTCTATATCTGAAGTGCCTATCGGCACCTATTTTTAAAATGCCAATCGGCAACTATATCTGAAATGCCTATCGGCACTTATATCTGAAATGCTCATCGACACCTATATCTGAAATGCCTATCGACACCTATATCTGAAATGCCTATCGACACCTATATCTGAAATGCCTATCGACACCTATATCTGAAATTCCTATCGACACCTATATCTGAAATGCCTATCGACACCTATATCTGAAATGCCTATCGACACCTATATCTGAAATGCCTATCGACACCTATATCTGAAATGCCTATCGACACCTATATCTGAAATACCTATCGACACCTATTTTTGAAATGCCTATCGGAAACTACATCTGAAATGCCTATCAGCACCTATATTTGAAATGCCTATCGGCTTCTATATCTGAAATGCCTATCGGCACCTATTTTTAAAATGCCAATCGGCAACTATATCTGAAATGCCTAACGGCACCTATATCTGAAATGCCTATCGACACCTATACCTGAAATGCCTATCGGCAACCATATCTGGAATGCCTATCGGCACCTATATTTGAAATGCCTAACTGCTTCTATATCTGAAATGCCTATCGGCACCTATTTTTAAAATGCCAATCGGCAACTATATCTGAAATGCCTATCGGCACCTATATCTGAAATGTCTATCGGCACCTATATCTGAAATGCCTATCGACACCTATATCTGAAATGCCTATCGACACCTATATCTGAAATGCCTATCGACACCTATATCTGAAATGCCTATCGACACCTATATCTGAAATGCCTATCGACACCTATATCTGAAATGCCTATCGACACCTATATCTGAAATGCCTATCGACACCTACATCTGAAATGCCTATCGACACCTATTTTTGAAATGCCTATCGGAAACTACATCTGAAATGCCTATCAGCACCTATATTTGAAATGCCTATCGGCTTCTATATCTGAAATGCCTATCGGCACCTATTTTTAAAATGCCAATCGGCAACTATATCTGAAATGCCTAACGGCACCTATATCTGAAATGCCTATCGACACCTATACCTGAAATGCCTATCGACACCTAAATCTGAAATGCCTATCGACACCTATATCTGAAGTGCCTATCGACACCTATATCTGAAATGCCTATCGACACCTATATCTGAAATGCCTATTGACACCTATATCTGAAATGCCTATCGACACCTATTTTTGAAATGCCTATCGGAAACTACATCTGAAATGCCTATCAGCACCTATATTTGAAATGCCTATCGGCAACCATATCTGGAATGCCTATCGGCACCTATATTTGAAATGCCTATCGGCTTCTATATCTGAAATGCCTATCGGCACCTATTTTTAAAGTGCTAATCGGCAACTATATCTGAAATGCCTATCGGCACCTATATCTGAAATGCCTATCGACACCTATATCTGAAATGCCTATCGACACCTATATCTGAAATGCCTATCGACACCTATATCTGAAATGCCTACCGACACCTATATCTGAAATGCCTATCGACACCTATATCTGAAATGCCTATCGACACCTATATCGGAAATGCCTATCGACACCTATATCTGAAATGCCTATCGACACCTATATCTGAAATGCCTATCGACACCTATATCTGAAATGCCTATCGACACCTATTTTTGAAATGCCTATCGGAAACTACATCTGAAATGCCTATCAGCACCTATATTTGAAATGCCTATCGGCAACCATATCTGGAATGCCTATTGGCACCTATATTTGAAATGCCTATCGGCTTCTATATCTGAAATGCCTATCGGCACCTATTTTTAAAATGCCAATCGGCAACTATATCTGAAATGCCTATCGGCACCTATATCTGAAATGCCTATCGACACGTATATCTGAAATGCCTATCGACACCTATATCTGAAATGCCTATCGACACCTATATCTAAAATGCCTATCGACACCTATATCTGAAATGCCTATCGACACCTATATCTGAAATGCCTATCGACACCTATATCTGAAATGCCTATCGACACTTATATCTGAAATGCCTATCGACACCTATTTTTGAAATGCCTATCGGAAACTACATCTGAAATGCCTATCAGCACCTATATTTGAAATGCCTATCGGCAACCATATCTGGAATGCCTATCGGCACCTATATTTGAAATGCCTATCGGCTTCTATATCTGAAATGCCTATCGGCACCTATTTTTAAAATGCCAATCGGCAACTATATCTGAAATGCCTATCGGCACCTATATCGGAAATGCCTATCGACACCTATATCTGAAATGCCTATCGACACCTATATCTGAAATGCCTATCGACACCTATATCTTAAATGCCTATCGACACCTATATCTGAAATGCCTATCGACACCTATATCTGAAATGCCTATCGACACCTATATCTGAAATGCCTATCGACACCTATATCTGAAATGCCTATCGACACCTATATCTGAAATGCCTATCGACACCTATTTTTGAAATGCCTATCGGAAACTACATCTGAAATGCCTATCAGCACCTATATTTGAAATGCCTATCGGCAACCATATCTGGAATGCCTATCGGCACCTATATTTGAAATGCCTATCGGCTTCTATATCTGAAATTACTATCGGCACCTATTTTTAAAATGCCAATCGGCAACTATATCTGAAATGCCTATCGGCACCTATATCTGAAATGCCTATCGACACCTATATCTGAAATGCCTATCGACACCTATATCTGAAATGCCTATCGACACCTATATCTGAAATGCCTATCGACACCTATATTTGAAATGCCTATCGACACCTATATCTGAAATGCCTATCGACACCTATATCTGAAATGCCTATCGACACCTATATCTGAAATGCCTATCGACACCTATTTTTGAAATGCCTATCGGAAACTACATCTGAAATGCCTATCAGCACCTATATTTGAAATGCCTATCGGCTTCTATATCTGAAATGCCTATCGGCACCTATTTTTAAAATGCCAATCGGCAACTATATCTGAAATGCCTATCGGCACCTATATCTAAATGCCTATCGACACCTATATATAAAATGCCTATCGACACCTATATCTGAAATGCCTATCGACACCTATATCTGAAATGCCTATCGACACCTGTATCTGAAATGCCTATCGACACCTATATCTGAAATGCCTATCGACACATATATCTGAAATGCCTATCGACACCTATATCTGAAATGCCTATCGACACCTATTTTTGAAATGCCTATCGGAAACTACATCTGAAATGCCTATCAGCACCTATATTTGAAATGCCTATCGGCAACCATATCTGGAATGCCTATCGGCACCTATATTTGAAATGCCTATCGGCTTCTATATCTGAAATGCCTATCGGCACCTATTTTTAAAATGCCAATCGGCAACTATATCTGAAATGCCTATCGGCACCTATATCTGAAATGCCTATCGACACCTATATCTAAAAATGCCTATCGACACCTATATCTGAAATGCCTATCGACACCTATATCTGAAATGCCTATCGACACCTATATCTGAAATGCCTATCGACACCTATATCTGAAATGCCTATCGACACCTATATCTGAAATGCCTATCGACACCTATATCTGAACTGCCTATCGACACCTATTTTTGAAATGCCTATCGGAAACTACATCTGAAATGCCCATCAGCACCTATATTTGAAATGCCTATCGGCAACCATATCTGGAATGCCTATCGGCACCTATATTTGAAATGCCTATCGACACCTATATCTAAAATGCCTATCGACACCTATATCCGAAATGCCTATCGACACCTATATCTGAAATACCTATCGACACCTATATCTGAAATGCCTATCGACACCTATTTTTGAAATGCCTATCGGAAACTACATCTGAAATGCCTATCAGCACCTATATTTGAAATGCCTATCGGCAACCATATCTGGAATGCCTATCGGCACCTATATTTGAAATGCCTATCGGCTTCTATATCTGAAATGCCTATCGCCACCTATTTTCAAATGCCAATCGGCACCTATTTTTAAAATGCCAATCGGCAACTATATCTGAAATGCCTATCGGCACCTATATCTGAAATGCCTATCGACACCTATATCTGAAATGCCTATCGACACCTATATCTGAAAGGCCTATCGACACCTATATCTGAAATGCCTATCGACACCTATATCTGAAATGCCTATCGACACCTATATCTGAAATGCCTATCGACACCTATATCTGAAATGCCTATCGACACCTATATCTGAAATGCCTATCGACACCTATATCTGAAATGCCTAACGACACCTATATCTGAAATGCCTATCGACACCTATATCTGAAATGCCTATCGACACCTATATTTGAAATGCCTATCGACACCTATATCTGAAATGCCTATCGACACCTATATCTGAAATGCCTATCGACACCTATATCTGAAATGCCTATCGACACCTATTTTTGAAATGCCTATCGGAAACTACATCTGAAATGCCTATCAGCACCTATATTTGAAATGCCTATCGGCTTCTATATCTGAAATGCCTAACGGCACTTATTTTTAAAATGCCAATCGGCAACTATATCTGAAATGCCTATCGGCACCTATATCTGAAATGCCTATCGACACCTATATCTGAAATGCCTATCGACACCTATATCTGAAAGGCCTATCGACACCTATATCTGAAATGCCTATCGACACCTATATCTGAAATGCCTATCGACACCTATATCTGAAATGCCCATCGACACCTATATCTGAAATGCCTATCGACACCTATATCTGAAATGCCTATCGACACCTATATCTGAAATGCCTAACGACACCTATTTTTGAAATGCCTATCGGAAACCACATCTGAAATGCCTATCAGCACCTATATTTGAAATGCCTATCGGCAACCATATCTGGAATGCCTATCGGCACCTATATTTGAAATGCCTATCGGCTTCTATATCTGAAATGCCTATCGGCACCTATTTTTAAAATGCCAATCGGCAACTATATCTGAAATGCCTATTGGCACCTATATCTGAAATGCCTATCCACACCTATATCTGAAATGCCTATCGACACCTATATCTGAAATGCTTATCGACACCTATATCTAAAATGCCTATCGACACCTATATCTGAAATGCCTATCGACACCTATATCTGAAATGCCTATCGACACCTATATCTGAAATGCCTATCGACACCTATATCTGAAATGCCTATCGACACCTATTTTTGAAATGCCTATCGGAAACTACATCTGAAAAGCCTATCAGCACCTATATTTGAAATGCCTATCGGCAACCATATCTGGAATGCCTATCGGCACCTATATTTGAAATGCCTATTGGCTTCTATATCTGAAATGCCTATCGGCACCTATTTTTTAAATGCCAATCGGCAACTATATCTGAAATGCCTATCGGCACCTATATCTGAAATGCCTATCGACACCTATATCTGAAATGCCTATCGTCACCTATATCTGAAATGCCTATCGACACCTATATCTGAAATGCCTATCGACACCTATATCTGAAATGCTTATCGACACCTATATCTGAAATGCCTATCGACACCTATATCTGAAATACCTATCGTCACCTATATCTGAAATGCCTATCGACACCTATATCTGAAATGCCTATCGACACCTATATCTGAAATGCTTATCGACACCTATATCTGAAATACCTATCGACACCTATATCTGAAATGCCTATCGACACCTATATCTGAAATGCCTATCGACACCTAATTTTGAAATGCCTATCGGAAACTACATCTGAAATGCCTATCAGCACCTATATTTGAAATGCCTATCGGCAACCATATCTGGAATGCCTATCGCCACCTATATTTGAAATGCCTATCGGCTTCTATATCTGAAGTGCCTATCGGCACCTATTTTTAAAATGCCAATCGGCAACTATATCTGAAATGCCTATCGGCACCTATATCTGAAATGCTCATCGACCCCTATATCTGAAATGCCTATCGACACCTATATCTGAAATGCCTATCGACACCTATATCTGAAATTCCTATCGACACCTATATATGAAATGCCTATCGACACCTATATCTGAAATGCCTATCGACACCTATATCTGAAATGCCTATCGACACCTATATCTGAAATGCCTATCGACACCTATATCTGAAATGCCTATCGACACCTATTTTTGAAATGCCTATCGGAAACTACATCTGAAATGCCTATCAGCACCTATTTTTGAAATGCCTATCGGCAACCATATCTGGAATGCCTATCGGCACCTATATTTGAAATGCCTAACGGCTTCTATATCTGAAATGCCTATCGGCACCTATTTTTAAAATGCCAATCGGCAACTATATCTGAAATGCCTATCGGCACCTATATCTGAAAAGCCTATCGACACCTATATCTGAAATGCCTATCGACACCTATATCTAAAATGCCTATCGACACCTATATCTGAAATGCCTATCGACACCTATATCTGAAATGCCTATCGACACCTATATCTGAAATGCCTATCGACACCTATATCTGAAATGCCTATCGACACCTATTTTTGAAATGCCTATCGGAAACTGCATCTGAAATGCCTATCAGCACCTATATTTGAAATGCCTATCGGCAACCATATCTGGAATGCCTATCGGCACCTATATTTGAAATGCCTATCGGCTTCTATATCTGAAATGCCTATCGGCACCTATTTTTAAAATGCCAATCGGCAACTATATCTGAAATGCCTAACGGCACATATATCTGAAATGCCTATCGACACCTATATCTGAAATGCCTATCGACACCTATATCTGAAATGCCTATCGACACCTATATCTGAAGTGCCTATCGACACCTATATCTGAAATGCCTATCGACACCTATATCTGAAATGCCTATCGACCCCTATATCTGAAATGCCTATCGACACCTATTTTTGAAATGCCTATCGGAAACTACATCTGAAATGCCTATCAGCACCTATATTTGAAATGCCAATAGGCAACCATATCTGAAATGCCTATCGGCACCTATATCTGAAATGCCTATCGACACCTATATCTGAAATGCCTATCGACACCTATATCTAAAATGCCTATCGACACCTATATCTGAAATGCCTATCGACACCTATATCTGAAATGCCTATCGACACCTATATCTGAAATGCCTATCGACACCTATATCTGAAATGCCTATCGACACCTATTTTTGAAATGCCTATCGGAAACTACATCTGAAATGCCTATCAGCACCTATATATGAAATGCCTATCGGCAACCATATCTGGAATGCCTATCGGCACCTATATTTGAAATGCCTATCGACTTCTATATCTGAAATGCCTATCGGCACCAATTTTTAAAATGCCAATCGGCAACTATATCTGAAATGCCTATCGGCACCTATATCTGAAATGCCTATCGACACCTATTTTTGAAATGCCTATCGGAAACTACATTTGAAATGCCTATCAGCACCTATATTTGAAATGCCTATCGGCAACCATATCTGGAATGCCTATCGGCACCTATATTTGAAATGCCTATCGGCTTCTATATCTGAAATGCCTATCGGCACCTATTTTTAAAATGCCAATCGGCAACTATATCTGAAATGCCTATCGGCACCTATATCTGAAATGCCTATCGACACCTATATCTGAAATGCCTATCGACACCTATATCTGAAATGCCCATCGACACGTATATCTGAAATGCCTATCGACACCTATATCTGAAATGCCTATCGACACCTATATCTGAAATGCCTATCGACACCTATATCTGAAATGCCTATCGACACCTCTATCTGAAATGCCTATCGACACCTATTTTTTAAATGCCTATCGGAAACTACATCTGAAATGCCTATCAGCACCTATATTTGAAATGCCTATCGGCAACCATATCTGGAATGCCTATCGGCACCTTTATTTGAAATGCCTATCGGCTTCTATATCTGAAATGCCTATCGGCACCTATTTTTAAAATGCCAATCGGCAACTATATCTGAAATGCCTATCGGCACCTATATCTGAAATGCCTATCGACACCTATATCTGAAACGCCTATCGACACCTATATCTGAAATGCCTATCGACACCTATATCTGAAATGCCTATCGACACCTATATCTGAAATGCCTATCGACACCTATATCTGAAATGCCTATCGACACCTATATCTGAAATGCCTACCGACACCTATATCTGAAATGCCTATCGACACCTATATCTGAAATGCCTATCGACACCTATATCTGAAATGCCTATCGACACCTATTTTTGGAATGCCTATCGGAAACTACATCTGAAATGCCTATCAGCACCTATATTTGAAATGCCTATCGGCAACCATATCTGGAATGCCTATCGGCACCTATATTTGAAATGCCTATCGGCAACCACATCAGAAATGCCTATCGGCACCTATATCTGAAATGCCTTTCGGCATTTATATCTGAAATGCCTATCGACACCTATATTTGAAATGCCTATCGATACCTATATTTTAAATGCCTATCGGCAACTATATCTGATATGCCTATCGGCACCTATATCTGAAATACCTATCATCACCTATATTTGAAGTGCATATCGGCAACCATATCTGGAATGCCTATCGGCACCTATATTTGAAATGCCTATCGGCTTCTATATCTGAAATGCCTATAGGCACCTATTTTTAAAATGCCAATCGGCAACTATATCTGAAATGCCTATCGGCACCTATATCTGAAATGCCTATCGACACCTATATCTGAAATGCCTATCGACACCTATATCTGAAATGCCTATCGACACCTATATCTGAAATGCCTATCGACACCTATATCTGAAATGCCTATCGACACCTATATCTGAAATGCCTATCGACACCTATATCTGAAATGCCTATCGACACCTATATCTGAAATGCCTATCGACACCTATTTTTGGAATGCCTATCGGAAACTACATCTGAAATGCCTATCAGCACCTATATTTGAAATGCCTATCGGCAACCATATCTGGAATGCCTATCGGCACCTATATTTGAAATGCCTATCGGCTTCTATATCTGAAATGCCTATCGGCACCTATTTTTAAAATGCCAATCGGCAACTATATCTGAAATGCCTATCGGCACCTATATCTGAAATGCCTATCGACACCTATATCTGAAATGCCTATCGACACCTATATCTGAAACGCCTATCGACACCTATATCTGAAATGCCTATCATCACCTATATTTGAAGTGCATATCGGCAACCATATCTGAAATGCCTATCGACACCTATATTTGAAATGCCTAGCGGCTTCTATATCTGAAATGCCTATCGACACCTATTTTTAAAATGCCAATTGGCAACTATATCTGAAATGCCTATCGGCACCTGTTTTTAAAATGCCAATCGGCAACTATATCTGAAATGCCTATCGGCACCTATATCTGAAATGCCTATCGGCACCTATTTTTGAAATGCCTATCGGAAACTACATCTGAAATGCCTATCAGCACCTATATTTGCAATGCCTATCGGCAACCATATTTGGAATGCCTTTCGGCACCTATATTTGAAATGCCTATCGGCTTCTATATCTGAAATACCTATCGGCACCTATTTTTAAAATGCCAATCGGCAACTATATCTGAAATGCCTATCGGCACCTATATCTGAAATGCCTATCGGCACCTATTTTTGAAATGCCTATCGGAAACTACATCACAAATGCCTATCAGCACCTATATTTGAAATGCCTATCGGCAACCACATCAGACATGCCTATCGGCACCTATATCTGAAATGCCTTTCGGCATTTATATCTGAAATGCCTATCGACACCTATATTTGAAATGCCTATCGATACCTATATTTTAAATGCCTATCGGCAACTATATCTGATATGCCTATCGGCACCTATATCTGAAATGCCTATCGGAAACTACATCTGGAATGCCTATCAGCACCTATATTTGAAATGCCTATCGGCAACCATATCTGGAATGCCTATCGGCACCTATATTTGAAATGCCTATCGGCATCTATATCTGAAATGCCTATCGACACTTATTTTTAAAATGCCAATCAGCAACTATATCTGAAATGCCTATCATCACCTATATTTGAAGTGCATATCGGCAACCATATCTGAAATGCCTATCGACACCTATATTTGAAATGCCTATCGGCTTCTATATCTGAAATGCCTATCGACACCTATTTTTAAAATGCCAATTGGCAACTATATCTGAAATGCCTATCGGCACCTGTTTTTAAAATGCCAATCGGCAACTATATCTGAAATGCCTATCGGCACCTATATCTGAAATGCCTATCGGCACCTATTTTTGAAATGCCTATCGGAAACTACATCTGAAATGCCTATCAGCACCTATATTTGAAATGCCTATCGGCAACCATATCTAAAATGCCTATCGACACCAATATTTGAAATACCTATCGGCTTCTATATCTGAAATGCCTATCGGCACCTATTTTTAAAATGCCAATCGGCAACTATATCTGAAGTGCCTATCGGCACCTATATCAGAAATGCTTATCGGCACCTATATCTGAAATGCCTTTCGGCATTTATATCTGAAATGCCTATCGACATCTATATATGAAATGCCTATCGGCACCTATATTTTAAATGCCTATCGGCAACTATATCTGATATGCCTATCGGCACCTATATCTGAAATGCCTATCGGCATCTATTTTTGAAATGCCTATCGGAAACTACATCTAAAATGCCTATCGGCACCTATTTTTAAAATGCCAATCGGCAACTATATCTAAAATGCCTATCGGCACCTATATCTGAAATGCCTATCGGGACCTATTTTTGAAATGCCTATCGGCATCTATATCTGAAATGCCTATCGACACTTATTTTTAAAATGCCAATCAGCAACTATATCTGAAATGCCTATCATCACCTATATTTGAAGTGCATATCGGCAACCATATCTGAAATGCCTATCGACACCTATATTTGAAATACTTATCGGCTTCTATATCTGAAATGCCTATCAGCACCTATTTTTAAAATGCTAATCGGCAACTATATCTAAAATGCCTATCGGCACCTATATCTGAAATGCCTATTGGCACCAATTTTTGAAATGCCTATCGGAAACTACATCTGAAATGCCTATCAGCACCTATATTTGAAATGCCTATCGGCACCTATATTTTAAATGCCTATCGGCAACTATATCTGATATGCCTATCGGCACCTATATCTGAAATGCCTATCGGCATCTATTTTTGAAATGCCTATCGGAAACTACATCTAAAATGCCTATCGGCACCTATTTTTAAAATGCCAATCGGCAACTATATCTGAAATGCTTATCGGCACCTATATCTGAAATGCCTATCGGGACCTATTTTTGAAATGCCTATCGGAAACTACATCTGAAATGCCTATCAGCACCTATAATTGAAGTGCATATCGGCAACCATATCTGAAATGCCTATCGACACCTATATTTGAAATACCTATCGGCTTCTATATCTGAAATGCCTATCGGCACTTATTTTTAAAATGCCAATCGGCAACTATATCTAAAATGCCTATCGGCACCTATATCTGAAATGCCTATTGGCACACATTTTTGAAATGCCTATCGGAAACTACATCTGAAATGCCTATCAGCACCTATATTTGAAATGCCTATCGGCAACCATATCTGGAATGCCTATCGGCACGTATATTTGAAATGCCTATCGGCTTCTATATCTGAAATGCCTATCGACACCTATTTTTAAAATGCCAATTGGCAACTATATCTGAAATGCCTATCGGCACCTGTTTTTAAAATGCCAATCGGCAACTATGTCTGAAATGCCTATCGGCACCTATATCTGAAATGCCTATCGGCATCAATTTTTGAAATGCCTATCGGAAACTACATTTAAAATGCCTATCAGCACCTATATTTGAAATGCCTATCGGCAACCATATCTGGAATGCCTATCGGCACCTATATTTGAAATGCCTATCGGCTCTTATATCTGAAATACCTATCGGCACCTATTTTTAAAATGCCAATTGGCATCTATATCTGAAATGCCTATCGGCACCTATATCTAAAATGCCTATCGGCACCTATTTTTGAAATGCCTATCGGAAACTAAATCTGAAATGCCTATCAGCACCTATATTTGAAATGCCTATCGGCAACCATATCTGGAATGCCTATCGGCACCTATATTTGAAATGCCTATCGGCTTCTATATCTATAATGCCTATCGGCACCTATTTTTAAAATGCCAATCGGCAACTATATCTTAAATGCTTATCGGCACCTATATCTAAAATGCCTATCGTCACCTATTTTTGAAATGCCTATCGGAAACTACATCACAAATGCCTATCAGCACCTATATTTGAAATGCCTATCGGCAACCACATCAGAAATGCCTATCGGCACCTATATCTGAAATGCCTTTCGGCATTTATATCTGAAATGTCTATCGACACCTATATTTGAAATGCCTATCGGCACCTATATTTGAAATGCCTATCGGCTTCTATATCTGAAATCCCTATCGGCACCTATTTTTAAAATACCAATCGGCAAATATATCTGAAATGCCTATCGGCACCTATATCTGAAATGCCTATCGGCACCTATTTTTGAAATGCCTATCGGAAACTACATCTGAAATGCCTATCAGCACCAAAATTTGAAATGCCTATCGGCAACCATATCTGAAATGCCTATCGACACTTATATTTGAAATACCTATCGGCTTCTATATCTGAAATGCCTATCGGCACCTATTTTTAAAATGCCTTTCGGAAACTACATCTGAAATGCCTATCTGCTCCTATATTTGAAATGCCTATCGACAACCATATCTGAAATGCCTATCGACACCTATATTTGAAATACCTATCGGCTTCTAAATCTGAAATGCCTATCGGCACCTGTTTTTAAAATGCCAATCGGCTACTATCTCTGAAATGCCTATCGGCACCTATATCTGATATGCCTATCGGCACCAATTTTTGAAATGCCTATCGGAAACTACATCTGAAACGCCTATCAGCACCTATATTTGAAATGCCTATCGGCAACCATATCTGGAATGCCTATCGGCACCTATATTTGAAATGCCTATTGGCTTCTATATCTGAAATGCCTATCGGCACCTATTTTTAAAATGCCAATCGGTAAATATATCTGAAATGCCTATCGGCATTTATATCTGAAATGCCTATCGGCACCTATTTTTGAAATGCCTATCGGAAACTACATCTGAAATGCCTATCAGCACCTATTTTTGAAATGCCTATCAGGAACCACATCAGAAATGCCTATCGGTACCTATATCTGAAACGCCTATCGACACCTATATTTGAAATGCCTATCGGCACCTATATTTTAAATGCCTATCGGCAACTATATCTGATATGCCTATCGGCACCTATATCTGAAATGCCTATCGGCGCCTATTTTTGAAATGCCTATCGGAAACTACATCTAAAATGCCTATCGGCACCTATTTTTAAAATGCCAATCGGCAACTATATCTGAAATGCCTATCGGCACCTATATCTGAAATGCCTATCGGCACCTGTTTTTGAAATGCCTATCGGAAACTACATCTGAAATGCCTATTAGCACCTATATTTGAAATGCCTATCCGCAACCATATCTGAAATGCCTATCGACACCTATATTTGAAATACCTATCGGCTTCTACATCTAAAATGCCTATCGGCACCTATTTTTAAAATGCCAATCGGCAACTATATCTGAAATGCCTATCGGCACCTATATCTGAAATGCCTATCGGCACCTGTTTTTGAAATGCCTATCGGAAACTACATCTGAAATGCCTATTAGCACCTATATTTGAAATGCCTATCGGCAACCATATCTGGAATGCCTATCGGCACCTATATTTGAAATGCCTATCGGCTTCTATATCTGAAATGCCTATCGGCACCTATTTTTAAAATGCCAATCGGCAACTATATCTGAAATGCCTATCGGCACCTATATCTGAAATGCCTATCGACACCTATATCTGAAATGCCTATCGACACCTATATCTGAAATGCCTATCGACACCTATATCTGAAATGCCTATCGACACCTATATCTGAAATGCCTATCGACACCTATATCTGAAATGCCTATCGACACCTATATCTGAAATGCCTATCGACACCTATATCTGAAATGCCTATCGACACCTATTTTTGAAATGCCAATCGGAAACTACATCTGAAATGCCTATCAGCACCTATATTTGAAATGCCTATCGGCAACCATATCTGGAATGCCTATCGGCACCTATATTTGAAATGCCTATCGGCTTCTATATCTGAAATGCCTATCGGCACCTATTTTTAAAATGCCAATCGGCAACTATATCTGAAATGCCTGTCGGCACCCATATCTAAAATGCCTATCGACACCTATATCTGAAATGCCAATCGACACCTATATCTGAAATGCCTATCGACACCTATATCTGAAATGCCTATCGACACCTATATCTGAAATGCCTATCGACACCTATATCTGAAATGCCTATCGACACCTATATCTGAAATGCCTATCGACACCTATATCTGAAATGCCTATCGACACCTATATCTGAAATGCCTATCGACACCTATATCTGAAAAGCCTATCGACACCTATATCGGAAATGCCTATCGACACCTATATCTGAAATGCCTATCGACACCTATATCTGAAATGCCTATCGACACCTATTTTTGAAATGCCTATCGGAAACTACATCTGAAATGCCTATCAGCACCTATATTTGAAATGCCTATCGGCAACCATATCTGGAATGCCTATCGGCACCTATATTTGAAATGCCTATCGGCTTCTATATCTGAAATGCCTATCGGCACCTATTTTTAAAATGCCAATCTGCAACTATATCTGAAATGCCTATCGGCACCTATATTTGAAATGCCTATCGACACCTATATCTTAAATGCCTATCGACACCTATATCTGAAACGCCTATCGACACCTATATCTGAAATGCCTATCATCACCTATATTTGAAGTGCATATCGGCAACCATATCTGAAATGCCTATCGACACCTATATTTGAAATGCCTATCGGCTTCTATATCTGAAATGCCTATCGACACCTATTTTTAAAATGCCAATTGGCAACTATATCTGAAATGCCTATCGGCACCTGTTTTTAAAATGCCAATCGGCAACTATATCTTAAATGCCTATCGGCACCTATATCTGAAATGCCTATCGGCACCTATTTTTGAAATGCCTATCGGAAACTACATCTGAAATGCCTATCAGCACCTATATTTGAAATGCCTATCGGCAACCATATTTGGAATGCCTATCGGCACCTATATTTGAAATGCCTATCGGCTTCTATATCTGAAATGCCTATCGGCACCTATTTTTAAAATGCCAATCGGCAACTATATCTGAAATGCCTATCGGCACCTATATCTGAAATGCCTATCGGCACCTATTTTTGAAATGCCTATCGGAAACTACATCACAAATGCCTATCAGCACCTATATTTGAAATGCCTATCGGCAACCACATCAGAAATGCCTATCGGCACCTATATCTGAAATGCCTTTCGGCATTTATATCTGAAATGCCTATCGACACCTATATTTGAAATGCCTATCGATACCTATATTTTAAATGCCTATCGGCAACTATATCTGATATGCCTATCGGCACCTATATCTGAAATGCCTATCGGAAACTACATCTGGAATGCCTATCAGCACCTATATTTGAAATGCCTATCGGCAACCATATCTGGAATGCCTATCGGCACCTATATTTGAAATGCCTATCGGCATCTATAACTGAAATGCCTATCGACACTTATTTTTAAAATGCCAATCGGCAACTCTATCTGAAGTGCCTATCGGCACCTATATCTGAAATGCCTATCGGCACCTATTTTTGAAATGTTTATCGAAAACTACATCTGATATGCCTATCAGCACCTATATTTGAAATGCCTATCGGCATCCACATCAGAAATGCCTATCGGCACCTATATCTGAAATGCCTTTCGGCATTTATATCTGAAATGCCTATCGACACCTATATTTGAAAAGCCTATCGGCACCTATATTTTAAATGCCTATCGGCAACAATATCTGATATGCCTATCGGCACCTGTTTTTAAAATGCCAATCGGCAACTATGTCTGAAATGCCTATCGGCACCTATATCTGAAATGCCTATCGGCATCAATTTTTGAAATGCCTATCGGAAACTACATTTAAAATGCCTATCAGCACCTATATTTGAAATGCCTATCGGCAACCATATCTGGAATGCCTATCGGCACCTATATTTGAAATGCCTATCGGCTCTTATATCTGAAATACCTATCGGCACCTATTTTTAAAATGCCAATTGGCATCTATATCTGAAATGCCTATCGGCACCTATATCTAAAATGCCTATCGGCACCTATTTTTGAAATGCCTATCGGAAACTACATCTGAAATGCCTATCAGCACCTATATTTGAAATGCCTATCGGCAACCATATCTGGAATGCCTATCGGCACCTATATTTGAAATGCCTATCGGCTTCTATATCTATAATGCCTATCGGCACCTATTTTTAAAATGCCAATCGGCAACTATATCTTAAATGCTTATCGGCACCTATATCTAAAATGCCTATCGGCACCTTTTTTTGAAATGCCTATCGGAAACTACATCACAAATGCCTATCAGCACCTATATTTGAAATGCCTATCGGCAACCACATCAGAAATGCCTATCGGCACCTATATCTGAAATGCCTTTCGGCATTTATATCTGAAATGTCTATCGACACCTATATTTGAAATGCCTATCGGCACCTATATTTGAAATGCCTATCGGCTTCTATATCTGAAATCCCTATCGGCACCTATTTTTGAAATACCAATCGGCAAATATATCTGAAATGCCTATCGGCACCTATATCTGAAATGCCTATCGGCACCTATTTTTGAAATGCCTATCGGAAACTACATCTGAAATGCCTATCAGCACCAATATTTGAAATGCCTATCGGCAACCATATCTGAAATGCCTATCGACACCTATATTTGAAATACCTATCGGCTTCTATATCTGAAATGCCTATCGGCACCTATTTTTAAAATGCCTTTCGGAAACTACATCTGAAATGCCTATCTGCTCCTATATTTGAAATGCCTATCGACAACCATATCTGAAATGCCTATCGACACCTATATTTGAAATACCTATCGGCTTCTAAATCTGAAATGCATATCGGCAACTGTTTTTAAAATGCCAATCGGCTACTATCTCTGAAATGCCTATCGGCACCTATATCTGATATGCCTATCGGCACCAATTTTTGAAATGCCTATCGGAAACTACATCTGAAACGCCTATCAGCACCTATATTTGAAATGCCTATCGGCAACCATATCTGGAATGCCTATCGGCACCTATATTTGAAATGCCTATTGGCTTCTATATCTGAAATGCCTATCGGCACCTATTTTTAAAATGCCAATCGGTAAATATATCTGAAATGCCTATCGGCATTTATATCTGAAATGCCTATCGGCACCTATTTTTGAAATGCCTATCGGAAACTACATCTGAAATGCCTATCAGCAACTATATTTGAAATGCCTATCAGGAACCACATCAGAAATGCCTATCGGTACCTATATCTGAAACGCCTATCGACACTTATATTTGAAATGCCTATCGGCACCTATATTTTAAATGCCTATCGGCAACTATATCTGATATGCCTATCGGCACCTATATCTGAAATGCCTATCGGCGCCTATTTTTGAAATGCCTATCGGAAACTACATCTAAAATGCCTATCGGCACCTATTTTTAAAATGCCAATCGGCAACTATATCTGAAATGCCTATCGGCACCTATATCTGAAATGCCTATCGGCACCTGTTTTTGAAATGCCTATCGGAAACTACATCTGAAATGCCTATTAGCACCTATATTTGAAATGCCTATCCGCAACCATATCTGAAATGCCTATCGACACCTATATTTGAAATACCTATCGGCTTCTACATCTAAAATGCCTATCGGCACCTATTTTTAAAATGCCAATCGGCAACTATATCTGTAATGCCTATCGGCACCTATATCTGAAATGCCTATCGGCACCTGTTTTTGAAATGCCTATCGGAAACTACATCTGAAATGCCTATTAGCACCTATATTTGAAATGCCTATCGGCAACCATATCTGGAATGCCTATCGGCACCTATATTTGAAATGCCTATCGGCTTCTATATCTGAAATGCCTATCGGCACCTATTTTTAAAATGCCAATCGGCAACTATATCTGAAATGCCTATCGGCACCTATATCTGAAATGCCTATCGACACCTATATCTGAAATGCCTATCGACACCTATATCTGAAATGCCTATCGACACCTATATCTGAAATGCCTATCAACACCTATATCTGAAATGCCTATCGACACCTATTTTTGAAATGCCTATCGGAAACTACATCTGAAATGCCTATCAGCACCTATATTTGAAATGCCTATCGGCAACCATATCTGGAATGCCTATCGGCACCTATATTTGAAATGCCTATCGGCTTCTATATCTGAAATGCCTATCGGCACCTATTTTTAAAATGCCAATCGGCAACTATATCTGAAATGCCTATCGGCACCCATATCTAAAATGCCTATCGACACCTATATCTGAAATGCCAATCGACACCTATATCTGAAATGCCTATCGAGACCTATATCTGAAATGCCTATCGACACCTATATCTGAAATGCCTATCGACACCTATATCTGAAATGCCTATCGACACCTATATCTGAAATGCCTATCGACACCTATATCTGAAATGCCTATCGACACCTATATCTGAAATGCCTATCGACAGCTATATCTGAAAAGCCTATCGACACCTATATCGGAAATGCCTATCGACACCTATATCTGAAATGCCTATCGACACCTATATCTGAAATGCCTATCGACACCTATTTTTGAAATGCCTATCGGAAACTACATCTGAAATGCCTATCAGCACCTATATTTGAAATGCCTATCGGCAACCATATCTGGAATGCCTATCGGCACCTATATTTGAAATGCCTATCGGCTTCTATATCTGAAATGCCTATCGGCACCTATTTTTAAAATGCCAATCTGCAACTATATCTGAAATGCCTATCGGCACCTATATCTGAAATGCCTATCGACACCTATCTCTTAAATGCCTATCGACACCTATATCTGAAACGCCTATCGACACCTATATCTGAAATGCCTATCATCACCTATATTTGAAGTGCATATCGGCAACCATATCTGAAATGCCTATCGACACCTATATTTGAAATGCCTATCGGCTTCTATATCTGAAATGCCTATCGACACCTATTTTTAAAATGCCAATTGGCAACTATATCTGAAATGCCTATCGGCACCTGTTTTTAAAATGCCAATCGGCAACTATATCTGAAATGCCTATCGGCACCTATATCTGAAATGCCTATCGGCACCTTGTTTTGAAATGCCTATCGGAAACTACATCTGAAATGCCTATCAGCACCTATATTTGAAATGCCTATCGGCAACCATATTTGGAATGCCTATCGGCACCTATATTTGAAATGCCTATCGGCTTCTATATCTGAAATGCCTATCGGCACCTATTTTTAAAATGCCAATCGGCAACTATATCTGAAATGCCTATCGGCACCTATATCTGAAATGCCTATCGGCACCTATTTTTGAAATGCCTATCGGAAACTACATCACAAATGCCTATCAGCACCTATATTTGAAATGCCTATCGGCAACCACATCAGCAATGCCTATCGGCACCTATATCTGAAATGCCTTTCGGCATTTATATCTGAAATGCCTATCGACACCTATATTTGAAATGCCTATCGATACCTATATTTTAAATGCCTATCGGCAACTATATCTGATATGCCTATCGGCACCTATATCTGAAATGCCTATCGGAAACTACATCTGGAATGCCTATCAGCACCTATATTTGAAATGCCTATCGGCAACCATATCTGGAATGCCTATCGGCACCTATATTTGAAATGCCTATCGGCATCTATAACTGAAATGCCTATCGACACTTATTTTTAAAATGCCAATCGGCAACTCTATCTGAAGTGCCTATCGGCACCTATATCTGAAATGCCTATCGGCACCTATTTTTGAAATGTTTATCGAAAACTACATCTGATATGCCTATCAGCACCTATATTTGAAATGCCTATCGGCATCCACATCAGAAATGCCTATCGGCACCTATATCTGAAATGCCTTTCGGCATTTATATCTGAAATGCCTATCGACACCTATATTTGAAAAGCCTATCGGCACCTATATTTTAAATGCCTATCGGCAACAATATCTGATATGCCTATCGGCACCTATATCTGAAATGCCTATCGGCATCTATTTTTGAAATGCCTCTCGGAAACTACATCTAAAATGCCTATCGCACCTATTTTTAAAATGCCAATCGGCAACTATATCTGAAATGCCTATCGGCACCTATATCTGAAATGCCTATCGGGACCTATTTTTGAAATGCCTATCGGAAACTACATCCGAAATGCCTATCAGCACCTATATTTGAAGTGCCTATCGGCAACCATATCTGAAATGCCTATCGACACCTATATTTGAAATACCTATCGGCTTCTATATCTGAAATGCCTATCGGCACCTATTTTTAAAATGCTAATCGGCAACTATATCTAAAATGCCTATCGGCACCTATATCTGAAATGCCTATTGGCACCAATTTTTGAAATGCCTATCGGAAACTACATCTGAAATGCCTATCAGCACCTATATTTGAAATGCCTATCGGCACCTATATTTGAAATGCCTATCGGCTCTTATATCTGAAATACCTATCGGCACCTATTTTTAAAATGCCAATTGGCATCTATATCTGAAATGCCTATCGGCACCTATATCTAAAATGCCTATCGGCACCTATTTTTAAAATGCCTATCGGAAACTACATCTGAAATGCCTATCAGCACCTATATTTGAAATGCCTATCGGCAACCATATCTGGAATGCCTATCGGCACCTATATTTGAAATGCCTATCGGCTTCTATATCTGAAATGCCTATCGGCACCTATTTTTAAAATGCCAATCGGCAACTATATCTTAAATGCCTATCGGCACCTATATCTAAAATGCCTATCGGCACCTATATCTAAAATGCCTATCGGCACCTATTTTTGAAATGCCTATCGGAAACTACATCACAAATGCCTATCAGCACCTATATTTGAAATGCCTATCGGCAACCACAACAGAAATGCCTATCGGCACCTATATCTGAAATGCCTTTCGGCATTTATATCTGAAATGCCTATCGACACCTATATTTGAAATGCCTATCGGCACCTATATTTGAAATGCCTATCGGCTTCTATATCTGAAATCCCTATCGGCACCTATTTTTAAAATGCCAATCGGCAAATATATCTGAAATGCCTATCGGCACCTATATCTGAAATGCCTATCGGCACCTATTTTTGAAATGCCTATCGGAAACTACATCTGAAATGCCTATCAGCACCAATATTTGAAATGCCTATCGGCAACCATATCTGAAATGCCTATCGCCACCTATATTTGAAATACCTATCGGCTTCTAAATCTGAAATGCCTATCGGCACCTGTTTTTAAAATGCCAATCGGCAACTATATCTGAAATGCCTATCGGCACCTATATCTGATATGCCTATCGGCACCAATTTTTGAAATGCCTATCGGAAACTACATCTGAAACGCCTATCAGCACCTATATTTGAAATGCCTATCGGCAACCATATCTGGAATGCCTATCGGCACCTATATTTGAAATGCCTATTGGCTTCTATATCTGAAATGCCTATCGGCACCTATTTTTAAAATGCCAATCGGTAACTATATCTGAAATGCCTATCGGCATTTATATCTGAAATGCCTATCGGCACCTATTTTTGAAATGCCTATCGGAAACTACATCTGAAATGCCTATCAGCACCTATATTTGAAATGCCTATCAGGAACCACATCAGAAATGCCTATCGGTACCTATATCTGAAATGCCATTCGGCATTTATATCTGAAATGCCTATCGACACCTATATTTGAAATGCCTAAAGGCACCTATATTTTAAATGCCTATCGGCAACTATATCTGATATGCCTATCGGCACCTATATCTGAAATGCCTATCGGCACCTATTTTTGAAATGCCTATCGGAAACTACATCTAAAATGCCTATCGGCACCTATTTTTAAAATGCCAATCGGCAACTATATCTGAAATGCCTATCGGCACCTATATCTGAAATGCCTATCGGCACCTGTTTTTGAAATGCCTATCGGAAACTACATCTGAAATGCCTATTAGCACCTATATTTGAAATGCCTATCGGCAACCATATCTGAAATGCCTATCGACACCTATATTTGAAATACCTATCGGCTTCTACATCTAAAATGCCTATCGGCACCTATTTTTAAAATGCCAATCGGCAACTATATCTGAAATGCCTATCGGCACCTATATCTGAAATGCCTATCGGCAGCTGTTTTTGAAATGCCTATCGGAAACTACATCTGAAATGCCTATTAGCACCTATATTTGAAATGCCTATCGGCAACCATATTTGGAATGCCTATCGGCACCTCTATTTGAAATGCCTATCGGCTTCTATATCTGAAATGCCTATCGGCACCTATTTTTAAAATGCCAATCGGCAACTATATCTGAAATGCCTATCGGCACCTAAATCTGAAATGACTATCGACACCTATATCTGAAATGCCTATCGACACCTATATCTGAAATGCCTATCGACACCTATATCTGAAATGCCTATCGACACCTATATCTGAAATGCCTATCGACACCTATTTCTGAAATGCCTATCGACACCTATATCTGAAATGCCTATCGACACCTATATCTGAAATGCCTATCGACACCTATTTTTGAAATGCCTATCGGAAACTACATCTGAAATGCCTATCAGCACCTATATTTGAAATGCCTATCGGCAACCATATCTGGAATGCCTATCGGCACCTATATTTGAAATGCCTATCGGCTTCTATATCTGAAATGCCTATCGGCACCTATTTTTAAAATGCCAATCGGCAACTATATCTGAAATGCCTATCGGCACCTATATCTGAAATGCCTATCGACACCTATATCTGAAATGCCTATCGACACCTATATCTGAAATGCCTATCGACACCTATATCTGAATTGCCTATCGACACCTATATCTGAAATGCCTATCGACACCTATATCTGAAATGCCTATCGACACCTATATCTGAAATGCCTATCGACACCTATATCTGAAATGCCTATCGACACCTATATCTGAAATGCCTATCGACACCTATTTTTGAAATGCCTATCGGAAACTACATCTGAAATGCCTATCAGCACCTATATTTGAAATGCCTATCGGCAACCATATCTAGAATGCCTATCGGCACCTATATTTGAAATGCCTATCGGCTTCTATATCTGAAATGCCTATCGGCACCTATTTTTAAAATGCCAATCGGCAACTATATCTGAAATGCCTATCGGCACCTATATCTGAAATGCCTATCGACACCTATATCTGAAATGCCTATCGACACCTATATCTGAAATGCCTATCGACACCTATATCTGAAATGCCTTTCGATACCTATATCTGAAATGCCTATCGACACCTTTATCTGAAATGCCTATCGACACCTATATCTGAAATGCCTATCGACACCTATATCTGAAATGCCTATCGACACCTATATCTGAAATGCCTTTCGACACCTATATCTGAAATGCCTATCGACACCTATATCTGAAATGCCTATCGACACCTATATCTGAAATGCCTATCGACACCTATATCTGAAATGCCTATCGACACCTATATCTGAAATGCCTATCGACACCTATATCTGAAATGCCTATCGACACCTATATCTGAAATGCCTATCGACACCTATATCTGAAATGCCTATCGACACCTATATCTGAAATGCCTATCAACACCTATATCTGAAATGCCTATCGACACCTATATCTGAAATGCCTATCGACACCTATATCTGAAATGCCTATCGACACCTATATCTGAAATGCCTATCGACACCTATTTTTGAAATGCCTATCGGCAACCATATCTGGAATGCCTATCGGCACCTATATTTGAAATGCCTATCGGCTTCTATATCTGAAATGCCTATCGGCACCTATTTTTAAAATGCCAATCGGCAACTATATCTGAAATGCCTATCGGCACCTAAATCTGAAATGACTATCGACACCTATATCTAAAATGCCTATCGACACCTATATCTGAAATGCCTATCGACACCTATATCTGAAATGCCTATCGACACCTATATCTGAAATGCCTATCGACACCTATTTCTGAAATGCCTATCGACACCTATATCTGAAATGCCTATCGACACCTATATCTGAAATGCCTATCGACACCTATTTTTGAAATGCCTATCGGAAACTACATCTGAAATGCCTATCAGCACCTATATTTGAAATGCCTATCGGCAACCATATCTGGAATGCCTATCGGCACCTATATTTGAAATGCCTATCGGCTTCTATATCTGAAATGCCTATCGGCACCTATTTTTAAAATGCCAATCGGCAACTTTATCTGAAATGCCTATCGGCACCTATATCTGAAATGCCTATCTACACCTATGTCTGAAATGCCTATCGACACCTATATCTGAAATGCCTATCGACACCTATATCTGAAATGCCTATCGACACCTATATCTGAAATGCCTATCGACACCTATATCTAAAATGCCTATCGACACCTATATCTGAAATGCCTATCGACACCTATATATGAAATGCCTATCGACACCTATATCTGAAATGCCTATCGACACCTATTTTTGAAATGCCTATCGGAAACTACATCTGAAATGCCTATCAGCACCTATATTTGAAATGCCTATCGGCAACCATATCTGGAATGCCTATCGGCACCTATATTTGAAATGCCTATCGGCTTCTATATCTGAAATGCCTATCGGCACCTATTTTTAAAATGCCAATCGGCAACTATATCTGAAATGCCTATCGGCACCTATATCTGAAATGCCTATCGACACCTATATCTGAAATGCCTATCGACACCTATATCTGAAATGCCTATCGACACCTATATCTGAAATGCCTATCGACACCTATATCTGAAATGCCTATCGACACCTATATATGAAATGCCTATCGACACCTATATCTAAAATGCCTATCGACACCTATATCTGAAATGCCTATCGACACCTATATCTGAAATGCCTATCGACACCTATTTTTGAAATGCCTAGCGGAAACTACATCTGAAATGCCTATCAGCACCTATATTTGAAATGCCTATCGGCAACCATATCTGGAATGCCTATCGGCACCTATATTTGAAATGCCTATCGGCTTCTATATCTGAAATGCCTATCGGCACGTATTTTTAAAATGCCAATCGGCAACTATATCTGAAATGCCGAACGGCACCTATATCTGAAATGACTATCGACACCTATATCTGAAATGCCTATCGACACGTATATCTGAAATGCCTATCGACACCTATATCTGAAATGCCTAGCGACACCTATATCTGAAATGCCTATCGACACCTATATCTGAAATGCCTATCGACACCTATATCTGAAATGCCTATCGACACCTATATCTGAAATGCCTATCGACACCTATATCTGAAATGCCTATCGACACCTATATCTGAAATGCCTATCGACACCTATATCTGAAATGCCTATCGACACCTATATCGGAAATGCCTCTAGAGATATATATCTGAAATGCCTATCGACACCTATTTTTGAAATGCCTATCGGAAACTACATCTGAAATGCCTATCAGCACCTATATTTGAAATGCCTATCGGCAACCATATCTGGAATGCCTATCGGCACCTATATTTGAAATGCCTATCGGCTTCTATATCTGAAATGCCTATCGGCACCTATTTTTAAAATGCTAATCGGCAACTATATCTGAAATGCCTATCGGCACCTATATCTGAAATGCCTATCGACACCTATATCTGAAATGCCTATCGACACCTATATCTGAAATGCCTATCGACACCTATATCTGAAATGCCTATCCACACCTATATCTGAAATGCCTATCGACACCTATATCTGAAATGCCTATCGACACCTATTTTTGAAATGCCTATCGGAAACTACATCTGAAATGCCTATCAGCACCTATATTTGAAATGCCTATCGGCAACCATATCTGGAATGCCTATCGGCACCTATATTTGAAATGCCTATCGGCTTCTATATCTAAAATGCCTATCGGCACCTATTTTTAAAATGCCAATCGGCAACTATATCTGAAATGCCTATCGGCACCTATATCTGAAATGCCTATCGACACCTATATCTGAAATGCCTATCGACACCTATATCTGAAATGCCTATCGACACCTATATCTGAAATGCCTATCGACACCTATATCTGAAATGCCTATCGACACCTATATCTGAAATGCCTATCGACACCTTTATCGGAAATGCCTATCGACACCTATATCTGAAATGCCTATCGACACCTATTTTTGAAATGCCTATCGGAAACTACATCTGAAATGCCTATCAGAACCTATATTTGAAATGCCTATCGGCAACCATATCTGGAATGCCTATCGGCACCTATATTTGAAATGCCTATCGGCTTCTATATCTGAAATGCCTATCGGCACCTATTTTTAAAATGCTAATCGGCAACTATATCTGAAATGCCTATCGGCACCTATATCTGAAATGCCTATCGACACCTATATCTGAAATGCCTATCGACACCTATATCTGAAATGCCTATCGACACCTATATCTGAAATGCCTATCGACACTTATATCTGAAATGCCTATCGACACCTATATCTGAAATTCCTATCGACACCTATATCTGAAATGCCTATCGACACCTATTTTTGAAATGCCTATCGGAAACTACATCTGAAATGCCTATCAGCACCTATATTTGAAATGCCAATCGGCAACTATATCTGAAATGCCGAACGGCACCTATATCTGAAATGACTATCGACACCTATATCTGAAATGCCTATCGACACCTATATCTGAAATGCCTATCGACACCTATATCTGAAATGCCTAGCGACACCTATATCTGAAATGCCTATCGACACCTATATCTGAAATGCCTATCGACACCTATATCTGAAATGCCTATCGACACCTATATCTGAAATGCCTATCGACACCTATATCTGAAATGCCTATCGACACCTATATCTGAAATGCCTATCGACACCTATATCTGAAATGCCTATCGACACCTATATCGGAAATGCCTATCGAGACCTATATCTGAAATGCCTATCGACACCTATTTTTGAAATGCCTATCGGAAACTACATCTGAAATGCCTATCAGCACCTATATTTGAAATGCCTATCGGCAACCATATCTGGAATGCCTATCGGCACCTATATTTGAAATGCCTATCGGCTTCTATATCTGAAATGCCTATCGGCACCTATTTTTTAAATGCTAATCGGCAACTATATCTGAAATGCCTATCGGCACCTATATCTGAAATGCCTATCGACACCTATATCTGAAATGCCTTTCGACACCTATATCTGAAATGCCTATCGACACCTATATCTGAAATGCCTATCCACACCTATATCTGAAATGCCTATCGACACCTATATCTGAAATGCCTATCGACACCTATTTTTGAAATGCCTATCGGAAACTACATCTGAAATGCCTATCAGCACCTATATTTGAAATGCCTATCGGCAACCATATCTGGAATGCCTATCGGCACCTATATTTGAAATGCCTATCGGCTTCTATATCTAAAATGCCTATCGGCACCTATTTTTAAAATGCCAATCGGCAACTATATCTGAAATGCCTATCGGCACCTATATCTGAAATGCCTATCGACACCTATATCTGAAATGCCTATCGACACCTATATCTGAAATTCCTATCGACACCTATATCTGAAATGCCTATCGACACCTATATCTGAAATGCCTATCGACACCTATATCTGAAATGCCTATCGACACCTATATCTGAAATGCCTATCGACACCTATATCTGAAATGCCTATCGACACCTATATTTGAAATGCCTATCGGAAACCATTTCTGGAATGCCTATCGGCACCTATATTTGAAATGCCTATCGGCTTCTATATCTGAAATGCCTATCGGCACCTATTTTTAAAATGCCAATCGGCAACTATATCTGAAATGCCTATCGGCACCTATATCTGAAATGCCTATCGACACCTATATCTGAAATGCCTATCGACACCTATATCTGAAATTCCTATCGACACCTATATCTGAAATGCCTATCGACACCTATATCTGAAATGCCTATCGACACCTATATCTGAAATGCCTATCGACACCTATATCTGAAATGCCTATCGACACCTATATCTGAAATGCCTATCGACACCTATATCTGAAATGTCTATCGACACCTATATCTGAAATGCCTATCGACACCTATTTTTGAAATGCCTATCGGAAACTACATCTGAAATGCCTATCAGCACCTATATTTGAAATGCCTATCGGCAACCATATCTGGAATGCCTATCGGCACCTATATTTGAAATGCCTATCGGCTTCTATATCTGAAATGCCTATCGGCACCTATTTTTAAAATGCCAATCGGCAACCATATCTGAAATGCCTATCGGCACCTATATCTGAAATGCCTATCGACACCTATATCTGAAATGCCTATCGACACCTATATCTGAAATGCCTATCGACACCTATATCTGTAATGCCTATCGACACCTATATCTGAAATGCCTATCGACACCTATATATGAAATGCCTATCGATACCTATATCTGAAATGCCTATCGACACCTATATCTGAAATGCCTATCGACACCTATATCTGAAATGCCTATCGACACCTATTTTTGAAATGCCTATCGGAAACTACATCTGAAATGCCTATCAGCACCTATATTTGAAATGCCTATCGGCAACCATATCTGGAATGCCTATCGGCACCTATATTTGAAATGCCTATCGGCTTCTATATCTGAAATGCCTATCGGCACCTATTTTTAAAATGCCAATCGGCAACTATATCTGAAATGCCGAACGGCACCTATATCTGAAATGACTATCGACACCTATATCTGAAATGCCTATCGACACCTATATCTGAAATGCCTATCGACACCTATATCTGAAATGCCTAGCGACACCTATATCTGAAATGCCTATCGACACCTATATCTGAAATGCCTATCGACACCTATATCTGAAATGCCTATCGACACCTATATCTGAAATGCCTATCGACACCTATATCTGAAATGCCTATCGACACCTATATCTGAAATGCCTATCGACACCTATATCTGAAATGCCTATCGACACCTATATCGGAAATGCCTATCGACACCTATATCTGAAATGCCTATCGACACCTATTTTTGAAATGCCTATCGGAAACTACATCTGAAATGCCTATCAGAACCTATATTTGAAATGCCTATCGGCAACCATATCTGGAATGCCTATCGGCACCTATATTTGAAATGCCTATCGGCTTCTATATCTGAAATGCCTATCGGCACCTATTTTTAAAATGCTAATCGGCAACTATATCTGAAATGCCTATCGGCACCTATATCTGAAATGCCTATCGACACCTATATCTGAAATGCCTATCCACACCTATATCTGAAATGCCTATCGACACCTATATCTGAAATGCCTATCGACACCTATTTTTGAAATGCCTATCGGAAACTACATCTGAAATGCCTATCAGCACCTATATTTGAAATGCCTATCGGCAACCATATCTGGAATGCCTATCGGCACCTATATTTGAAATGCCTATCGACACCTATATCTGAAATGCCTATCGACACCTATATCTGAAATTCCTATCGACACCTATATCTGAAATGCCTATCGACACCTATATCTGAAATGCCTATCGACACCTATATCTGAAATGCCTATCGACACCTATATCTGAAATGCCTATCGACACCTATATCTGAAATGCCTATCGACACCTATTTTTGAAATGCCTATCGGAAACTACATCTGAAATGCCTATCAGCACCTATATTTGAAATGCCTATCGGAAACCATTTCTGGAATGCCTATCGGCACCTATATTTGAAATGCCTATCGGCTTCTATATCTGAAATGCCTATCGGCACCTATATTTAAAATGCCAATCGGCAACTATATCTGAAATGCCTATCGGCACCTATATCTGAAATGCCTATCGACACCTATATCTGAAATGCCTATCGACACCTATATCTGAAATGCCTATCGACACCTATATCTGAAATGCCTATCTACACCTATATCTGAAATGCCTATCGACACCTATATCTGAAATGCCTATCGACACCTATTTTTGAAATGCCTATCGGAAACTACATCTGAAATGCCTATCAGCACCTATATTTGAAATGCCTATCGGCAACCATATCTGGAATGCCTATCGGCACCTATATTTGAAATGCCTATCGGCTTCTATATCTAAAATGCCTATCGGCACCTATTTTTAAAATGTCAATCGGCAACTATATCTGAAATGCCTATCGGCACCTATATCTGAAATGCCTATCGACACCTATATCTGAAATGCCTATCGACACCTATATCTGAAATTCCTATCGACACCTATATCTGAAATGCCTATCGACACCTATATCTGAAATGCCTATCGACACCTATATCTGAAATGCCTATCGACACCTATATCTGAAATGCCTATCGACACATATATCTGAAATGCCTATCGACACCTATATTTGAAATGCCTATCGGAAACCATTTCTGGAATGCCTATCGGCACCTATATTTGAAATGCCTATCGGCTTCTATATCTGAAATGCCTATCGGCACCTATTTTTAAAATGCCAATCGGCAACTATATCTGAAATGCCTATCGGCACCTATATCTGAAATGCCTATCGACACCTATATCTAAAATGCCTATCGACACCTATATCTGAAATGCCTATCGACACCTATATCTGAAATGCCTATCGACACCTATATCTGAAATGCCTATCGACACCTATATCTGAAATGCCTATCGACACCTATATCTGAAATGCCTATCGACACCTATATCTGAAATGCCTATCGACACCTATATCTGAAATGCCTATCGACACCTATATCTGAAATGCCTATCGACACCTATATCTGAAATGCCTATCGACACCTATATCTGAAATGCCTATCGACACCTATATCTGAAATGCCTATCGACACCTATTTTTGAAATGCCTATCGGAAACTACATCTGAAATGCCTATCAGCACTTATATTTGAAATGCCTATCGGCAACCATATCTGGAATGCCTATCGGCACCTATATTTGAAATGCCTATCGGCTTCTATATCTGAAATGCCTATCGGCACCTATTTTTAAAATGCCAATCGGCAACTATATCTGAAATGCCTATCGGCACCTATATCTGAAATGCCTATCGACACCTATATCTGAAATGCCTATCGACACCTATATCTGAAATGCCTATCGACACCTATATCTGAAATGCCTTTCGACACCTATATCTGAAATGCCTATCGACACCTATATCTGAAATGCCTATCGACACCTATATCTGAAATGCCTACCGACACCTATATCTGAAATGCCTATCGACACCTATATCTGAAATGCCTATCGACACTTATATCTGAAATGCCTATCGACACCTATATCTGAAATGCCTATCGACACCTATATCTGAAATGCCTATCGACACCTATTTTTGAAATGCCTATCGGAAACTACATCTGAAATGCCTATCAGCACCTATATTTGAAATGCCTATCGGCAACCATATCTGGAATGCCTATCGGCACCTATATTTGAAATGCCTATCGGCTTCTATATCTGAAATGCCTATCGGCACCTATTTTTAAAATGCCAATCGGCAACTATATCTGAAATGCCTATCGGCACCTATATCTGAAATGCCTATCGACACCTATATCTGAAATGCCTATCGACACCTATATCTGAAATGCCTATCGACACCTATATCTGAAATGCCTATCGACACCTATATCTGAAATGCCTATCGACACCTATTTCTGAAATGCCTATCGACACCTATATCTGAAATGCCTATCGACACCTATATCTGAAATGCCTATCGACAAATATTTTTGAAATGCCTATCGGAAACTACATCTGAAATGCCTATCAGCACCTATATTTGAAATGCCTATCGGCAACCATATCTGGAATGCCTATCGGCACCTATACAGGGTGTCTCACCAAACGTTGGCTAACATGGGTAACTTTGTTATTAGTGGAGATAGAAAGTCGGTTAAATGGGCAAAGTAGTGCAGAAAATTGGGCTCATTAACATCCCGTCGAAAAAACAATTGAATTTTGACACCCTATGAATTTATTCAGAAAATAGTGAAAATTGCCATTTATGAAAACTGGCCATAACTTTTTTATTTATGAAGATATTTGAAAATTTCGTTGACCATTTTTTGATAGCTTTTTAAGGTCTTTTCAGTGGCGTAGGTTTAATTTTTTTATTTCCACTACATAATGCGATATTGACATGAACTTTGGTTTTTCTTATGGACGGCATTTTTGATTTTCAGATATTCGAATTCTACTTATTTTTCTGAATAATTTGACATAGCATATCCTATATCTAAACCAATCAGAAGCTACAAAACTGACAAAAATAGCTTTTTGGCGTTATCAAAGTGTGCCGTGTAAAACGAAATTTGTTGAAACAAATACATATCGACAGATTAACAATTTGTCGAGCGATCTCTACAGTTTTGCTAATTCATTTTGTTTGATTTACTCTCTAAGATGGCTCAAGCATTCTCAAATTTGGAGAAACAGGCTATTTTTGCGCATACATTCAGCGTAACAAAAATACCACGTGGGCGACAGCCTTATTCAATAACTTTTAGGAACTTTTCTCCATTAATTTCGACGTTTGCTAAACCTAATTCTTCTTCACAGTGTTGAATGTTGCCTTTATTCTTTGAATATGAACCGTATACCTTTAAATTTCTATTTAAGTTCCTAAAAGTTATTGAATAAGGCTGTCGCCTTTCTGGATAAAGGTTCAAGTATTCTGCTTGAGCCAACGTGGTATTTTTGTTAAGCTGAATGTATGCGCAAAAATAGCCTGTTTCTCCAAATTTGAGAATGCTTAAGCCATCTTAGAGAGTAAATCTAACAAAATGAATTAGCAAAACTGTAGCGATCGCTCGACAGATTGTTAACCTGTCGATATGTATTTGTTTCAACAAATTTCGTTTTACACGGCACACTTTGATAACGCCAAAAAGCTATTTTTGTCAGTTTTGTAGCTTCTGATTAGTTTAGATATAGGATATGCTATGTCAAATTATTCAGAAAAATAAGTAGAATTCGAATATCTGAAAATCAAAAATGCCGTCCATAAGAAAAACCAAAGTTCATGTCAATATCTCATTATGTAGTGGAAATAAAAAAATTAAACCTGCGCCACTGAAAAGACCTTAAAAAGTTATCAAAAAATGGTTAATGAAATTTTCAAATATCTTCATAAATTAAAAAGTTATGGCCAGTTTTCATAAATGGCAATTTTCACTATTTTCTGAATAAATTCATAGGGTGTCAAAATTCAATTGTTTTTTCGACGGGATGTTAATGAGCCCAATTTTCTGCACTACTTTGCCCATTTAACCGACTTTCTATCTCCACTAATAACAAAGTTACCCATGTTAGCCAACGTTCGGTGAGACACCCTGTATTTGAAATGCCTATCGGCTTCTATATCTGAAATGCCTATCGGCACCTATTTTTAAAATGCCAATCGGCAACTATATCTGAAATGCCTATCGGCACCTATATCTGAAATGCCTATCGACACCTATATCTGAAATGCCTATCGACACCTATATCTGAAATGCCTATCGACACCTATATCTGAAATGCCTATCGACACCTATATCGGAAATGCCTATCGACACCTATTTCTGAAATGCCTATCGACACCTATATCTGAAATGCCTATCGACACCTATATCTGAAATGCCTATCGACAAATATTTTTGAAATGCCTATCGGAAACTACATCTGAAATGCCTATCAGCACCTATATTTGAAATGCCTATCGGCAACCATATCTGGAATGCCTATCGGCACCTATATTTGAAATGCCTATCGGCTTCTATATCTGAAATGCCTATCGGCACCTATTTTTAAAATGCCAATCGGCAACTATATCTGAAATGCCTATCGGCACCTATATCTGAAATGCCTATCGACACCTATATCTGAAATGCCTATCGACACCTATATCTGAAATGCCTATCGACACCTATATCTGAAATGCCTTTCGACACCTATATCTGAAATGCCTATCGACACCTATATCTGAAATGCCTATCGACACCTATATCTGAAATGTCTATCGACACCTATATCTGAAATGCCTATCGACACCTATTTTTGAAATGCCTATCGGAAACTACATCTGAAATGCCTATCAGCACCTATATTTGAAATGCCTATCGGCAACCATATCTGGAATGCCTATCGGCACCTATATTTGAAATGCCTATCGGCTTCTATATCTGAAATGCCTATCGGCACCTATTTTTAAAATGCCAATCGGCAACCATATCTGAAATGCCTATCGGCACCTATATCTGAAATGCCTATCGACACCTATATCTGAAATGCCTATCGACACCTATATCTGAAATGCCTATCGACACCTATATCTGTAATGCCTATCGACACCTATATCTGAAATGCCTATCGACACCTATATATGAAATGCCTATCGATACCTATATCTGAAATGCCTATCGACACCTATATCTGAAATGCCTATCGACACCTATATCTGAAATGCCTATCGACACCTATTTTTGAAATGCCTATCGGAAACTACATCTGAAATGCCTATCAGCACCTATATTTGAAATGCCTATCGGCAACCATATCTGGAATGCCTATCGGCACCTATATTTGAAATGCCTATCGGCTTCTATATCTGAAATGCCTATCGGCACCTATTTTTAAAATGCCAATCGGCAACTATATCTGAAATGCCGAACGGCACCTATATCTGAAATGACTATCGACACCTATATCTGAAATGCCTATCGACACCTATATCTGAAATGCCTATCGACACCTATATCTGAAATGCCTAGCGACACCTATATCTGAAATGCCTATCGACACCTATATCTGAAAAGCCTATCGACACCTATATCTGAAATGCCTATCGACACCTATATCTGAAATGCCTATCGACACCTATATCTGAAATGCCTATCGACACCTATATCTGAAATGCCTATCGACACCTATATCTGAAATGCCTATCGACACCTATATCGGAAATGCCTATCGACACCTATATCTGAAATGCCTATCGACACCTATTTTTGAAATGCCTATCGGAAACTACATCTGAAATGCCTATCAGAACCTATATTTGAAATGCCTATCGGCAACCATATCTGGAATGCCTATCGGCACCTATATTTGAAATGCCTATCGGCTTCTATATCTGAAATGCCTATCGGCACCTATTTTTAAAATGCTAATCGGCAACTATATCTGAAATGCCTATCGGCACCTATATCTGAAATGCCTATCGACACCTATATCTGAAATGCCTATCCACACCTATATCTGAAATGCCTATCGACACCTATATCTGAAATGCCTATCGACACCTATTTTTGAAATGCCTATCGGAAACTACATCTGAAATGCCTATCAGCACCTATATTTGAAATGCCTATCGGCAACCATATCTGGAATGCCTATCGGCACCTATATTTGAAATGCCTATCGACACCTATATCTGAAATGCCTATCGACACCTATATCTGAAATTCCTATCGACACCTATATCTGAAATGCCTATCGACACCTATATCTGAAATGCCTATCGACACCTATATCTGAAATGCCTATCGACACCTATATCTGAAATGCCTATCGACACCTATATCTGAAATGCCTATCGACACCTATTTTTGAAATGCCTATCGGAAACTACATCTGAAATGCCTATCAGCACCTATATTTGAAATGCCTATCGGAAACCATTTCTGGAATGCCTATCGGCACCTATATTTGAAATGCCTATCGGCTTCTATATCTGAAATGCCTATCGGCACCTATTTTTAAAATGCCAATCGGCAACTATATCTGAAATGCCTATCGGCACCTATATCTGAAATGCCTATCGACACCTATATCTGAAATGCCTATCGACACCTATATCTGAAATGCCTATCGACACCTATATCTGAAATGCCTATCCACACCTATATCTGAAATGCCTATCGACACCTATATCTGAAATGCCTATCGACACCTATTTTTGAAATGCCTATCGGAAACTACATCTGAAATGCCTATCAGCACCTATATTTGAAATGCCTATCGGCAACCATATCTGGAATGCCTATCGGCACCTATATTTGAAATGCCTATCGACACCTATATCTGAAATGCCTATCGACACCTATATCTGAAATGCCTATCGACACCTATATCTGAAATGCCTATCGACACCTATATCTGAAATGCCTATCGACACCTATTTCTGAAATGCCTATCGACACCTATATCTGAAATGCCTATCGACACCTATATCTGAAATGCCTATCGACAAATATTTTTGAAATGCCTATCGGAAACTACATCTGAAATGCCTATCAGCACCTATATTTGAAATGCCTATCGGCAACCATATCTGGAATGCCTATCGGCACCTATACAGGGTGTCTCACCAAACGTTGGCTAACATGGGTAACTTTGTTATTAGTGGAGATAGAAAGTCGGTTAAATGGGCAAAGTAGTGCAGAAAATTGGGCTCATTAACATCCCGTCGAAAAAACAATTGAATTTTGACACCCTATGAATTTATTCAGAAAATAGTGAAAATTGCCATTTATGAAAACTGGCCATAACTTTTTTATTTATGAAGATATTTGAAAATTTCGTTGACCATTTTTTGATAGCTTTTTAAGGTCTTTTCAGTGGCGTAGGTTTAATTTTTTTATTTCCACTACATAATGCGATATTGACATGAACTTTGGTTTTTCTTATGGACGGCATTTTTGATTTTCAGATATTCGAATTCTACTTATTTTTCTGAATAATTTGACATAGCATATCCTATATCTAAACCAATCAGAAGCTACAAAACTGACAAAAATAGCTTTTTGGCGTTATCAAAGTGTGCCGTGTAAAACGAAATTTGTTGAAACAAATACATATCGACAGATTAACAATTTGTCGAGCGATCTCTACAGTTTTGCTAATTCATTTTGTTTGATTTACTCTCTAAGATGGCTCAAGCATTCTCAAATTTGGAGAAACAGGCTATTTTTGCGCATACATTCAGCGTAACAAAAATACCACGTGGGCGACAGCCTTATTCAATAACTTTTAGGAACTTTTCTCCATTAATTTCGACGTTTGCTAAACCTAATTCTTCTTCACAGTGTTGAATGTTGCCTTTATTCTTTGAATATGAACCGTATACCTTTAAATTTCTATTTAAGTTCCTAAAAGTTATTGAATAAGGCTGTCGCCTTTCTGGATAAAGGTTCAAGTATTCTGCTTGAGCCAACGTGGTATTTTTGTTAAGCTGAATGTATGCGCAAAAATAGCCTGTTTCTCCAAATTTGAGAATGCTTAAGCCATCTTAGAGAGTAAATCTAACAAAATGAATTAGCAAAACTGTAGCGATCGCTCGACAGATTGTTAACCTGTCGATATGTATTTGTTTCAACAAATTTCGTTTTACACGGCACACTTTGATAACGCCAAAAAGCTATTTTTGTCAGTTTTGTAGCTTCTGATTAGTTTAGATATAGGATATGCTATGTCAAATTATTCAGAAAAATAAGTAGAATTCGAATATCTGAAAATCAAAAATGCCGTCCATAAGAAAAACCAAAGTTCATGTCAATATCTCATTATGTAGTGGAAATAAAAAAATTAAACCTGCGCCACTGAAAAGACCTTAAAAAGTTATCAAAAAATGGTTAATGAAATTTTCAAATATCTTCATAAATTAAAAAGTTATGGCCAGTTTTCATAAATGGCAATTTTCACTATTTTCTGAATAAATTCATAGGGTGTCAAAATTCAATTGTTTTTTCGACGGGATGTTAATGAGCCCAATTTTCTGCACTACTTTGCCCATTTAACCGACTTTCTATCTCCACTAATAACAAAGTTACCCATGTTAGCCAACGTTCGGTGAGACACCCTGTATTTGAAATGCCTATCGGCTTCTATATCTGAAATGCCTATCGGCACCTATTTTTAAAATGCCAATCGGCAACTATATCTGAAATGCCTATCGGCACCTATATCTGAAATGCCTATCGACACCTATATCTGAAATGCCTATCGACACCTATATCTGAAATGCCTATCGACACCTATATCTGAAATGCCTATCGACACCTATATCGGAAATGCCTATCGACACCTATTTCTGAAATGCCTATCGACACCTATATCTGAAATGCCTATCGACACCTATATCTGAAATGCCTATCGACAAATATTTTTGAAATGCCTATCGGAAACTACATCTGAAATGCCTATCAGCACCTATATTTGAAATGCCTATCGGCAACCATATCTGGAATGCCTATCGGCACCTATATTTGAAATGCCTATCGGCTTCTATATCTGAAATGCCTATCGGCACCTATTTTTAAAATGCCAATCGGCAACTATATCTGAAATGCCTATCGGCACCTATATCTGAAATGCCTATCGACACCTATATCT
Organism: Venustoraphidia nigricollis; assembly: GCA_034508555.1. Lineage (NCBI taxonomy): Eukaryota > Metazoa > Arthropoda > Insecta > Raphidioptera > Raphidiidae > Venustoraphidia > Venustoraphidia nigricollis. Next base: position 1,775 of record JAVRKA010000842.1, on the reverse strand, counting down.
GAAATGCCTATCGACACCTATATCTGAAATGCCTATCGACACCTATATCTGAAATGCCTTTCGACACCTATATCTGAAATGCCTATCGACACCTATATCTGAAATGCCTATCGACACCTATATCTGAAATGTCTATCGACACCTATATCTGAAATGCCTATCGACACCTATTTTTGAAATGCCTATCGGAAACTACATCTGAAATGCCTATCAGCACCTATATTTGAAATGCCTATCGGCAACCATATCTGGAATGCCTATCGGCACCTATATTTGAAATGCCTATCGGCTTCTATATCTGAAATGCCTATCGGCACCTATTTTTAAAATGCCAATCGGCAACCATATCTGAAATGCCTATCGGCACCTATATCTGAAATGCCTATCGACACCTATATCTGAAATGCCTATCGACACCTATATCTGAAATGCCTATCGACACCTATATCTGTAATGCCTATCGACACCTATATCTGAAATGCCTATCGACACCTATATATGAAATGCCTATCGATACCTATATCTGAAATGCCTATCGACACCTATATCTGAAATGCCTATCGACACCTATATCTGAAATGCCTATCGACACCTATTTTTGAAATGCCTATCGGAAACTACATCTGAAATGCCTATCAGCACCTATATTTGAAATGCCTATCGGCAACCATATCTGGAATGCCTATCGGCACCTATATTTGAAATGCCTATCGGCTTCTATATCTGAAATGCCTATCGGCACCTATTTTTAAAATGCCAATCGGCAACTATATCTGAAATGCCGAACGGCACCTATATCTGAAATGACTATCGACACCTATATCTGAAATGCCTATCGACACCTATATCTGAAATGCCTATCGACACCTATATCTGAAATGCCTAGCGACACCTATATCTGAAATGCCTATCGACACCTATATCTGAAAAGCCTATCGACACCTATATCTGAAATGCCTATCGACACCTATATCTGAAATGCCTATCGACACCTATATCTGAAATGCCTATCGACACCTATATCTGAAATGCCTATCGACACCTATATCTGAAATGCCTATCGACACCTATATCGGAAATGCCTATCGACACCTATATCTGAAATGCCTATCGACACCTATTTTTGAAATGCCTATCGGAAACTACATCTGAAATGCCTATCAGAACCTATATTTGAAATGCCTATCGGCAACCATATCTGGAATGCCTATCGGCACCTATATTTGAAATGCCTATCGGCTTCTATATCTGAAATGCCTATCGGCACCTATTTTTAAAATGCTAATCGGCAACTATATCTGAAATGCCTATCGGCACCTATATCTGAAATGCCTATCGACACCTATATCTGAAATGCCTATCCACACCTATATCTGAAATGCCTATCGACACCTATATCTGAAATGCCTATCGACACCTATTTTTGAAATGCCTATCGGAAACTACATCTGAAATGCCTATCAGCACCTATATTTGAAATGCCTATCGGCAACCATATCTGGAATGCCTATCGGCACCTATATTTGAAATGCCTATCGACACCTATATCTGAAATGCCTATCGACACCTATATCTGAAATTCCTATCGACACCTATATCTGAAATGCCTATCGACACCTATATCTGAAATGCCTATCGACACCTATATCTGAAATGCCTATCGACACCTATATCTGAAATGCCTATCGACACCTATATCTGAAATGCCTATCGACACCTATTTTTGAAATGCCTATCGGAAACTACATCTGAAATGCCTATCAGCACCTATTATT
>JAVRKA010000841.1:0-46445 GCA_034508555.1 Venustoraphidia nigricollis | reverse complement strand
TATCGGAAACTACATCTGAAATGATTATCAGCACTTATATTTGAAATGCCTATCGGCAACCATATCTGGAATGCCTATCGGCACCTATATTTGAAATGCCTATCGGCTTCTATATCTGAAATGCCTATCGGCACCTATTTTTAAAATACCAATCGGCAACTATATCTGAAATGCCTATCGGCACCTATATCTGAAATGCCTATCGGCATATATTTTTGAAATGCCTTTCGGAAACTACATCTGAAATGCCTATCTGCTCCTATATTTGAAATGCCTATCGGCAACCATATCTGAAATACCTATCGACACCTATAATTGAAATACCTATCGCCTTCTATATCTGAAATGCCTATCGGCACCTATTTTTTAAATGCCAATTGGCAACTATATCTGAAATGCCTATCGGCACCTATATCCGAAATGCCTATCGGCATCAATTTTTGAAATGCCTATCGGAAACTACATCTAAAATGCCTATCAGCACCTATATTTGAAATGCCTATCGGCAACTATATCTGCAATGCCTATCGGCACCTATATTTTAAATGCCTATCGGCTTCTATATCTGAAATGCCTATCGGCACCTATTTTTTAAATGCCAATTGGCAACTATATCTGAAATGACTATCGGCACCTATAACTGAAGTGCCTATCGGCACCTATTTTTGAAATGCCTATCGAAAACTACATCTGAAATGCCTATCAGCATCTATATTTGAAATGCCTATCGGAAACTACATCTGAAATGCCTATATGCACCTATATTTGAAATGCCTATCGGCAACTATATCTGGAAAGCCTATCGGCACCTATATTTGAAATGCCTATCGGCTTCTATATCTGAAATGCCTATCGACACCTATTTTTAAAATGCCAATCGGCAACTATATCTGAAATGCCTATCGGCACCTATATCTGAAATGCCTATCGGCACCTATTTTTGAAATGCCTATCGGAAACTACATCTGAAATGCCTATCAGCACCTTTATTTGAAATGCTTATCGGCAAACATATCTCAAATAGCTATCGACACCTATATTTGAAATCCCTATCGGCTTCTATATCTGAAATGCCTATCGGCACCTATTTTTAAAATGCCAATCGGCAACTATATCTGAAATGCCAATCGGAACCTATATCTGAAATGCCTATCGGCACCTATTTTTGAAATGCCTATCGGAAACTACATCTGAAATGCCTATCAGCACCTATATTTGAAATGCCTATCGGCAACCATATCTGGAATGCCTATCGGCGCCTATATTTGAAATGCCTATCGGCTTCTATATCTAAAATGCCTATCGGCACCTATTTTTAAAATGCCAATCGGCAACTATATCTGAAGTGTCTATCGGCACCTATATTTCTAATGCCTATCGGCACCTATTTTTGAAATGCCTATCGAAAACGACATCTGAAATGCCTATCAGCATTTATATTTGAAATGCCTATCGGCAACCACATCAGAAATGCCTATCGGCACCTATATCTGAAATGCCCTACTGCATTTATATCTGAAATGCCGATCGACACCTATATTTGAAATGCCTATCGGCACCTATATTTTAAATGCCTATCGGCAACTATATCTGTATGCCTATCGGCACCTATATCTGAAATGCCTATCGGCACCTATTTTTGAAATGCCTATCGGAAACTACATCTAAAATGCCTATCGGCACCTATTTTTAAAATGCCAATCGGAAAGTATATCTGAAATGCCTATCGGGACCTATAATTGAAATGCCTATCGGAACCTATTTTTGAAATGCCTATCGGAAACAACATCTGAAATGACTATCAGCACCTATATTTGAAATGCCTATCGGCAACCATATCTGAAATGCCTATCCACACCTGTATTTGAAATACCTATCGGCTTCTATATCTAAAATGCCTATCGGCACCTATTTTTAAAATGCCAATCGGCAACTATATCTAAAATGCCTATCGGCACCTATATCTGAAATGCCTATCGACACCAACTTTTGAAATGCCTATCGGAAACTCCATCTGAAATGCCTATCAGCACCTATATTTGAAATGCCTATCGGCAACCATATCTGGAATGCCTATCGGCACATATATTTGAAATGCCTATCGGGTTCTATATTTGAAATGCCTATCGACACCTATTTTTAAAATGCCAATTGGCAACTATATCTGAAATGCCTATCGGCACCTATATCTGAAATGCCTATCGGTACCTATTTTTGAAATGCCTATCGGAAACTACATCTGAAATGATTATCAGCACTTATATTTGAAATGCCTATCGGCAACCATATCTGGAATGCCTATCGGCACCTATATTTGAAATGCCTATCGGCTTCTATATCTGAAATACCTATCGGCACCTATTTTTAAAATACCAATCGGCAACTATATCTGAAATGCCTATCGGCACCTATATCTGAAATGCCTATCGGCATATATTTTTGAAATGCCTTTCGGAAACTACATCTGAAATGCCTATCTGCTCCTATATTTGAAATGCCTATCGGCAACCATATCTGAAATGCCTATCGACACCTATATTTGAAATACCTATCGGCTTCTATATCTGAAATGCCTATCGGCACCTTTTTTTTAAATGCCAATTGGCAACTATATCTGAAATGTCTATCGGCACCTATATCCGAAATGCCTATCGGCATCAATTTTTGAAATGCCTATCGGAAACTACATCTAAAATGCCTATCAGCACCTATATTTGAAATGCCTATCGGCAACTATATCTGCAATGCCTATCGGCACCTATATTTTAATTGCCTATCGGCTTCTATATCTGAAATGCCTATCGGCACCTATTTTTTAAATGCCAATTGGCAACTATATCTGAAATGACTATCGGCACCTATAACTGAAGTGCCTATCGGCACCTATTTTTGAAATGCCAATCGAAAACTACATCTGAAATGCCTATCAGCACCTATATTTGAAATGCCTATCGGAAACTACATCTGAAATGCCTATCAGCACCTATATTTGAAATGCCTATCGGCAACCATATCTGGAATGCCTATCGGCACCTATATTTGAAATGCCTATCGGCTTCTATATCTGAAATGCCTATCGGCACCTATTTTTAAAATGCCAATCGGCAACTATATCTGAAATGCCTATCGGCACCTATATCTGAAATGCCTATCGACACCTATTTTTGAAATGCCTATCGGAAACTACATCTGAAATGCCTATCAGCACCTATATTTGAAATGCCTATCGGCAACCATATCTGAAATGCCTATCGACACCTATATTTGAAATACCTATCGGCTTCTATATCTGAAATGCCTATCGGTACCTATTTTTAAAATGCCAATCGGTAACTATATCTGAAATGCCTATCGGCACCTATATCTGAAATGCCTATCGGCACCATTTTTTGAAATGCCTATCGGAAACTACATCCGGAATGCCTATCAGCACCTATATTTGAAATGCCTATCGGCAACCATATCTGGAATGCCTATCGGCACCTATATTTGAAATGCCTATCGGCTGCTATATCTGAAATGCCTATCGACACCAATTTTTGAAATGCCTATCGGAAACTACATCTGAAATGCCTATCAGCACCTATATTTGAAATGCCTACCGGCAACCATATCTGGAATGCTCATCGGCACCTATATTTGAAATGCCTATCGGCTTACATATCTGAAATGCCTATCGGCACATATTTTTAAAATGCCAATCGGCAACTACATCTGAAATGCCTATCGGCACCTATATCTGAAATGCCTATCGGCACCTATTTTTGAAATGCCTATCGGAAACTACATCTGAAATGCCTATCAGCACCTATATTTGAAATGCCTATCGGCAATCATATCTGAAATGCCTATCGACACCTATATTTGAAATACCTATCGGCTTCTATATCTGAAATGCCTATCGGCACCTATTTTTAAAATGCCAATCGGCAACTATATCTGAAATGCCTATCGGCACCTATATCTGAAATGCCTATCGGCACCTATTTTTGAAATGTCTTTCAGAAACTACATCTGAAATGCCTATCTGCTCCTATATTTGAAATGCCTATCGGCAACCATATCTGAAATGCCTATCGACCCCTATATTTGAAATACCTATCGGCTTCTATATCTGAAATGCCTATCGGCACCAATTTTTGAAATGCCTATCGGAAACTACATCTGAAATGCCTATCAGCACCTATATTTGAAATGCCTATCGACAACCATATCTGGAATGCCTATCGGCACCTATATTGAAGTGCCTATCGGCTTCTATATCTGAAATGCCTATCGGCACCTATTTTTAAAATGCCAATCGGCAACTATATCTGAAATGCCTATCGGCACCTATATCTGAAATGCCTATCGGCACCTATTTTTGAAATGCCTATCGGAAACTACATCTACAATGCCTATCAGCACCAATATTTGAATTGTCTATCGGCAACCATATCTGAAATGCCTATCGGCACCTATATTTGAAATGCCTATCGGCTTCTATATCTGAAATACCTGTCATTACCTATTTTTAAAATGCCAATCGGCAACTATATCTGAAATGCCTATCGGCACCTATATCTGAAATGCCTATCGGCACCTATTTTTGAAATGCCTATCGAAAACTACATCTGAAATGCCTATCATCACCTATATTTGAAATGCCTATCGGAAACCATATCTGGAATGCCTATCGGCACCTATATCTGAAATGCCTATCGGCACTTATTTTTAAAATGCAAATCGGCAACTATATCTGAAGTGCCTATCGGCACCTATATCTGAAATGCCTATCGGCACCTATTTTTGAGATGCCTATCGAAAACTACATCTGAAATGCCTATCAGCACCTATATTTGAAATGCCTATCGGCAACCACATCAGAAATGCTTATCGGCACCTATATCTGAAATGCCTATAGGCATTTATATCTGAAATGCCTATCGACACCTATATTTGAAATGCCTATCGACACCTATATTTTAAATGCCTATCAGCAACTATATCTGATATGCCTATCGGCACCTATATCTAAAATGCCTATCGGCACCTATTTTTGAAATGCCTATCGGAAACTACATCTAATATGCCTATCGGCACCTGTTTTTAAAATGCCAATCGGCAACTATATCTGAAATGCCTATCGGCACCTATATCTGAAATGCCTATCGGCAACAATATCTGGAATGCCTATCGGCACCTATATCTGAAATGCCTATCGGCACCTATTTTTAAAATGCCAATCGGCAACTATATCTGAAATGCCTATCGGCACCTATATCTGAAATGCCTATCGGCGCCTATTTTTGAAATGCCTATCGGAAACTACATCTAAAATGCCTATCAGCACTTATATTTGAAATGCCTATCGGCAACCATATCTGGAATACCTATCGGCACCTATATTTGAAATGCCTATCGGCTTTTATATCTGAAATGCCTATCAGCACCTATTTTTAAAATGCCAATCGGCAACTATATCTGAAATGCCTATCAGCACCTATATCTGTATGCCTATCGGCACCTATTTTTGAAATGCCTATCGGAAACTACATCTGAAATGCCTATCGGAAACTACATCTGAAATGCCTATCAGCACCTATATTTGAAATGCCAATCGGCAACCATATCTGGAATGCCTATCGGCACCTATATATGAAATGCTTATCGGCTTCTATATCTGAAATGCCTATCGGCACCTATTTTTAAAATGCCAATCGGCAACTATATCTGAAATGCCTATCGGCATCTATATCTGAAATGCCTATCGGCACCTATTTTTGAAATACCTATCGGAAACTACATCTGAAATGCCTATCAGCACCTATATTTGTAATGCCTATCGGCAACCATATCTGAAATGCCTATCGACACCTATATTTGAAATACATATCAACTACTATATCTGAAATGCCTATCGGCACCTATTTTTAAAATGCCAATCGGCAACTATATCTGAAATGCCTATCGGCACCTATATCTGAAATGCCTATCGGCGCCAATTTTTGCAATGCCTATCGGAAACTACATCTGGAATGCCTATCAGCACCTATATTTGAAATGCCTATCGGCAACCATATCTGGAATGCCTATCGGCACCTATATTTGAAATGCCTATCGGCTTCTATATCTGAAATGCCTATCGACACCTATTTTTAAAATGCCAATCGGCAACTATATCTGAAATGCCTATGGGCACCTATATCTGAAATGCCTATCGGCACCTATTTTTGAAATGCCTATCGGAAACTACATCTGAAATGCCTATCAGCACCTATATTTGAAGTGATATTCGGCAACCATATCTGAAATGCCTATCGACACCTATATTTGAAATACCTATCGGCTTCTATATCTGAAATGCCTATCGGCACCAATTTTTGAAATGCCTACCGAAAACTACATCTGAAATGCCTATCAGCACCTATATTTGAAATGCCTATCGGCAACCATATCTGGAATGCTTATCGGCACCTATATTTTAATGCCTATCGGCTTTTATATCTGAAATGCCTATCGGCACCTATTTTAAAAATGCCAATCGGCAACTATATCTGAAATGCCTATCGGCACCTATATCTGAAAGGCCTATCGGCACCTATTTTTGAAATTCCTATCGGAAACTACATCTGATATTCCTATCAGCACCTATATTTGAAATGCCTATCGGCAACCATATCTGGAATGCCTATCGGCACCTATATTTGAAATGCCTATCGGCTTCTATATCTGAAAAGCCTATCGGCACCTATTTTTAAAATGCCATTCGGCAACTATATCTGTAATGCCTATCGGCACTTATATCTGAAATGCCTATCGGCACCTATTTTTGAAATGCTTATCGGAAACTACATCTGAAATGCCTATCAGCACCAATATTTGAATTGCCTATCGGCAACCATATCTGAAATGCCTATCGGCACCTATATTTGATATGCCTATCGGCTTCTATATCTGAAATGCCTATCGGCACCTATTTTTAAAATGCCAATCGGCAACTATAATAGAAATGCCTATCGGCACCTATATCTGAAATGCCTATCGGCACCTATTTTTGAAATGCCTATCGGAAACTACATCTGAAATGCCTATCAGCACCTATATTTGAAATGCCTATCGGCAACCATATCTGGAATGCCTATCGGCACCTATATTTGAAATGCCTATCGGCTTCTATATCTGAAATGCCTATCGGCACCTATTTTTAAAATGCCAATCGGCAACTATATCTGAAATGCCTATGGGCACCTATATCTGAAATGCCTATCGGCACCTATTTTTGAAATGCCTATCGGGAACTACATCTGAAATGCCTATCAGCACCTATATTTGAAATGATTATCGGCAACCATATCTGAAATGCCTATCGACACCTATATTTGAAATACCTATCGGCTTCTATATCTGAAATGCCTAACGGCACCTATTTTTAAAATGCCAATCGGCAACTATATCTGAAATGCCTATCGGCACCTATATCTGAAATGCCTATCGGCACCAATTTTTGAAATGCCTATCGGAAACTACATCTGAAATGCCTATCAGCACCTATATTTGAAATGCCTATCGGCAACCATATCTGGAATGCCTATCGGCACCTATATTTGAAATGCCTATCGGCTTCTATATCTGAAATGCCTATCGGCACCTATTTTTAGAATGCCAATCGGCAACTATATCTGAAATGCCTATGGGCACCTATATTTGAAATGCCTATCGGCACCTATTTTTGAACGGCCTATCGGAAACTACATCTGAAATGCCTATCAGCACCTATATTTGAAATGCCTATCGGCAACCATATCTGGAATGCCTATCGGCACCTATATTTGAAATGCTTATCGGCTTTTATATCTGAAATGCCTATCGGTACCTATTTTTGAAATGCCTATCGGAAACTACATCTGAAATGCCTATCAGCACTTATATTTGAAATGCCTATCGGCAACCATATCTGGAATGCCTATCGGTACCTATATTTGAAATGCCTATCGGCTTCTATATCTGAAATGCCTATGGGCACCTATATCTGAAATGCCTACCGGCACCTATTTTTGAAATGCCTATCGGAAACTACAACTGAAATGCCTATCAGCACCTTAATTTGAAATGCCTATCGGCAACCATAACTAAAATGCCCATCGACACCTATATTTGAAATACCTATCGGCCTCTATATTTGAAATGCCTATCGGCACCTATTTTCAAAATGCCAATCGGCAACTATATCTGAAATGCCTATCGGCACCTATATCTGAAATGCCTATCGGCACCAATTTTTGAAATGCCTATCGGAAACTACATCTGAAATGCCTATCAGCACCTATATTTGAAATGCCTATCGGCAACCATATCTGGCATGCTTATCGGCGCCTATATTTTAATGCCTATCGGCTTCTATATCTGAAATGCCTATCGGCACTTATTTTTAAAATGCCAATCGGCAACTATATCTGAAATGCCTATCGGCACCTATATCTGAAATGCCTATCGGTACATATTTTTGAAATGCCTATCGGTAACTACATCTGAAATGCCTATCAGCACCTATATTTGAAATGCCTATCGACAACCATATCTGGAATGCCTATCGGCATCTATATTTGAAGTGCCTATCGGCTTCTATATCTAAAATGCCTATCGGCACCTATTTTTAAAATGCCAATCGGCAACTATATCTGAAATGCCTATCGGCACCTATGTCTGAAATGCCTATCGGCACCTATTTTTGAAATGCCTATCGGAAAATACTTCTGAAATGCCTATCAGCACCTATTTTTGAAATGCCTATCGGCAACCATATCTGGAATGCCTATCGGCACCTATATTTGAAATGCCTATCGACTTCTATATCTGAAATGCCTACCGGCACCTATTTTTAAAATGCCAATCGGCAACTATATCTGAAGTGCCTATCGGCACCTATATCTGAAATGCCTATCGGCACCTATTTTTGAGATGCCTATCGAAAACTACATCTGAAATGCCTATCAGCACCTATATTTGAAATGTCTATCGGCAACCACATCAGAAATGCCTATCGGCACCTATATCTGAAATGCCTTTCGGCATTTATATCTGAAATGCCTATCGACACCTATATTTGAAATGCCTATCAGCACCAATATTTTAAATGCCTGTCGGCAACTATATCTGATATGCCTTTCGGCACCTATATCTAAAATGCCTATCGGCACCTATTTTTGAAATGCCTATCGGAAACTACATCTAATATGCCTATCGGCACCTATTTTTAAAATGCCAATCGGCAACTATATCTGAAATGCCTATCGGCACCTATATCTGAAATGCCTATCGGCAACAATATCTGGAATGCCTATCGGCACCTATATTTGAAATGCCTATCGGCTTCTATATCTGAAATGCCTATCGGCACCTATTTTTAAAATGCCAATCGGCAACTATATCTGAAATGCCTATCGGCACCTATATCTGAAATGCCTATCGGCGCCTATTTTTGAAATGCCTATCGGAAACTACATCTAAAATGCCTATCAGCACTTATATTTGAAATGCCTATCGGCAACCATATCTGGAATACCTATCGGCACCTATATTTGAAATGCCTATCGGCTTTTATATCTGAAATGCCTATCAGCACCTATTTTTTAAATGCTAATTGGCAACTATATCTGAAATGCCTATCGGCACCTATATCCGAAATGCCTATCGGCATCAATTTTTGAAATGCCTATCGGAAACTACATCTAAAATGCCTATCAGCACCTATATTTGAAATGCCTATCGGCAACTATATCTGCAATGCCTATCGGCACCTATATTTTAATTGCCTATCGGCTTCTATATCTGAAATGCCTATCGGCACCTATTTTTTAAATGCCAATTGGCAACTATATCTGAAATGACTATCGGCACCTATAACTGAAGTGCCTATCGGCACCTATTTTTGAAATGCCTATCGAAAACTACATCTGAAATGCCTATCAGCACCTATATTTGAAATGCCTATCGGAAACTACATCTGAAATGCCTATCAGCACCTATATTTGAAATGCCTATCGGCAACCATATCTGGAATGCCTATCGGCACCTATATTTGAAATGCCTATCGGCTTCTATATCTGAAATGCCTATCGGCACCTATTTTTAAAATGCTAATCGGCAACTATATCTGAAATGCCTATCGGCACCTATATCTGAAATGCCTATCGACACCTATTTTTGAAATGCCTATCGGAAACTACATCTGAAATGCCTATCAGCACCTATATTTGAAATGCCTATCGGCAACCATATCTGAAATGCCTATCGACACCTATATTTGAAATACCTATCGGCTTCTATATCTGAAATGCCTATCGGTACCTATTTTTAAAATGCCAATCGGTAACTATATCTGAAATGCCTATCGGCACCATTTTTTGAAATGCCTATCGGAAACTACATCCGGAATGCCTATCAGCACCTATATTTGAAATGCCTATCGGCAACCATATCTGGAATGCCTAGCGGCACCTATATTTGAAATGCCTATCGGCTTCTATATCTGAAATGCCTATCGACACCAATTTTTGAAATGCCTATCGGAAACTACATCTGAAATGCCTATCAGCACCTATATTTGAAATGCCTACCGGCAACCATATCTGGAATGCTCATCGGCACCTATATTTGAAATGCCTATCGGCTTACATATCTGAAATGCCTATCGGCACATATTTTTAAAATGCCAATCGGCAACTACATCTGAAATGCCTATCGGCTTCTATATCTGAAATGCCTATCGGCACCTATTTTTTAAATGCCAATTGGCAACTATATCTGAAATGACTATCGGCACCTATAACTGAAGTGCCTATCGGCACCTATTTTTGAAATGCCTATCGAAAACTACATCTGAAATGCCTATCAGCACCTATATTTGAAATGCCTATCGGAAACTACATCTGAAATGCCTATCAGCACCTATATTTGAAATGCCTATCGGCAATCATATCTGAAATGCCTATCGACACCTATATTTGAAATACCTATCGGCTTCTATATCTGAAATGCCTATCGGCACCTATTTTTAAAATGCCAATCGGCAACTATATCTAAAATGCCTATGGGCACCTATATCTGAAATGCCTATCGGCGCCTATTTTTGAAATGCCTATCTGAAACTACATCTGAAATGCCTATCAGCACCTATATTTGAAATGATTATCGGCAACCATATCTGAAATGCCTATCGACACCTATATTTGAAATACCTATCGGCTTCTATATCTGAAATGCCTATCGGCACCAATTTTTGAAATGCCTATCGGAAACTACATCTGAAACGCCTATCAGCACCTATATTTGAAATGCCTATCGACAACCATATCTGGAATGCCTATCGGCACCTATATTGAAGTGCCTATCGGCTTCTATATCTGAAATGCCTATCGGCACCTATTTTCAAAATGCCAATCGGCAACTATATCTGAAATGCCTATCGGCACCTATATCTGAAATGCCTATCAACACCTTTTTTTGAAATTCCTATCGGAAACTACATCTGAAATTCCTATCAGCACCTATATTTGAAATGCCTATCGGCAACCATATCTGGAATGCCTATCGGCACCTATATTTGAAATGCCTATCGGCTACTATATCTGAAAAGCCTATCGGCACCTATTTTAAAATGCCAATCGGCAACTATATCTGTAATGCCTATCGGCACCTATATCTGAAATGCCTATCGGCACCTATTTTTGAAATGCCTATCGGAAACTACATCTGAAATGCCTATCAGCACCAATATTTGAATTGTCTATCGGCAAACATATCTGAAATGCCTATCGGCACCTATATTTGAAATGCCTATCGGCTTCTATATCTGAAATACCTGTCATTACCTATTTTTAAAATGCCAATCGGCAACTATATCTGAAATGCCTATCGGCACCTATATCTGAAATGCCTATCGGCACCTATTTTTGAAATGCCTATCGAAAACTACATCTGAAATGCCTATCATCACCTATATTTGAAATGCCTATCGGAAACCATATCTGGAATGCCTATCGGCACCTATATCTGAAATGCCTATCGGCACTTATTTTTAAAATGCAAATCGGCAACTATATCTGAAGTGCCTATCGGCACCTATATCTGAAATGCCTATCGGCACCTATTTTTGAGATGCCTATCGAAAACTACATCTGAAATGCCTATCAGCACCTATATTTGAAATGCCTATCGGCAACCACATCAGAAATGCTTATCGGCACCTATATCTGAAATGCCTATAGGCATTTATATCTGAAATGCCTATCGACACCTATATTTGAAATGCCTATCGACACCTATATTTTAAATGCCTATCGGCAACTATATCTGATATGCCTATCGGCACCTATATCTAAAATGCCTATCGGCACCTATTTTTGAAATGCCTATCGGAAACTACATCTAATATGCCTATCGGCACCTGTTTTTAAAATGCCAATCGGCAACTATATCTGAAATGCCTATCGGCACCTATATCTGAAATGCCTATCGGCAACAATATCTGGAATGCCTATCGGCACCTATATCTGAAATGCCTATCGGCACCTATTTTTAAAATGCCAATCGGCAACTATATCTGAAATGCCTATCGGCACCTATATCTGAAATGCCTATCGGCGCCTATTTTTGAAATGCCTATCGGAAACTACATCTAAAATGCCTATCAGCACTTATATTTGAAATGCCTATCAGCAACCATATCTGGAATACCTATCGGCACCTATATTTGAAATGCCTATCGGCTTTTATATCTGAAATGCCTATCAGCACCTATTTTTAAAATGCCAATCGGCAACTATATCTGAAATGCCTATCAGCACCTATATCTGTATGCCTATCGGCACCTATTTTTGAAATGCCTATCGGAAACTACATCTGAAATGCCTATCAGCACCTATATTTGTAATGCCTATCGGCAACCATCTCTGAAATGCCTATCGACACCTATATTTGAAATACATATCGGCTTCTATATCTGAAATGCCTATCGGCACCTATTTTTAAAATGCCAATCGGCAACTATATCTGAAATGCCTATAGGCACCTATATCTGAAATGCCTATCGGCGCCAATTTTTGCAATGCCTATCGGAAACTACATCTGAAATGCCTATCAGCACCTATATTTGAAATGCCAATCGGCAACCATATCTGGAATGCCTATCGGCACCTATATATGGAATGCTTATCGGCTTCTATATCTGAAATGCCTATCGGCACCTATTTTTAAAATGCCAATCGGCAACTATATCTGAAATGCCTATCGGCATCTATATCTGAAATGCCTATCGGCACCTATTTTTGAAATACCTATCGGAAACTACATCTGAAATGCCTATCAGCACCTATATTTGTAATGCCTATCGGCAACCATATCTGAAATGCCTATCGACACCTATATTTGAAATACATATCGGCTTCTATATCTGAAATGCCTATCGGCACCTATTTTTAAAATGCCAATCGGCAACTATATCTGAAATGCCTATCGGCACCTATATCTGAAATGCCTATCGGCGCCAATTTTTGCAATGCCTATCGGAAACTACATCTGGAATGCCTATCAGCACCTATATTTGAAATGCCTATCGGCAACCATATCTGGAATGCCTATCGGCACCTATATTTGAAATGCCTATCGGGTTCTATATCTGAAATGCCCATTGACACCTATTTTTAAAATGCCAATTGGCAACTATATCTGAAATGATTATCGGCACCTATATCTGAAATGCCTATCGGTACCTATTTTTGAAATGCCTATCGGAAACTACATCTGAAATGATTATCAGCACTTATATTTGAAATGCCTATCGGCAACCATATCTGGAATGCCTATCGGCACCTATATTTGAAATGCCTATCGGCTTCTATATCTGAAATGCCTATCGGCACCTATTTTTAAAATGCCAATCGGCAACTATATCTGAAATGCCTATCGGCACCTATATCTGAAATGCCTATCGGCACCAACTTTTGAAATGCCTATCGGAAACTACATCTGAAATGCCTATCTGCTCCTATATTTGCAATGCCTATCGGCAACCATATCTGAAATGCCTATCGACACCTATATTTGAAATATCTATCGGCTTCTATATCTGAAATGCCTATCGGCACCTGTTTTTAAAATGCCAATCGGCAACTATATCTGAAATGCCTGTCGGCACCTATATCCGAAATGCCTATCGGCATCAATTTTTGAAATGCCTATCGGAAACTACATCTGAAATGCCTATCAGCACCTATATTTGAAATGCTTATCGGCAACCATATCTGAAATGCCTATCGACACCTATATTTGAAATCCCTATCGGCTTCTATATCTGAAATGCCTATCGGCACCTATTTTTAAAATGCAAATCGGCATTTATATCTGAAGTGCCTATCGGCACCTATATCTGAAATGCCTATCGGCACCTATTTTTGAAATGCCTATCGAAAACTACATCTGAAATGCCTATCAGCACCTATATTTGAAATGCCTATCGGCAACCACATCAGAAATGCCTATCGGCACCTATATCTGAAATGCCTTTCGGCATTTATATCTGAAATGCCGGTCGACACCTATATTTGAAATGCCTATCGGCACTTTTATTTTAAATGCCTATCGGCAACTATATCTGTTAAGCCTATCGGCACCTATATCTGAAATGCCTATCGGCACCTATTTTTGAAATGCCAATCTTTAAGTATATCTGAAATGCCTATCTACACCTATATTTGAAATACCTATCGGCTTCTATATTTAAAATGCCTATCGGCACCTATTTTTAAAATGCCAATCGGCAACTACATCTGAAATGCCTATCGGCTTATATATCTGAAATGCATATCGGCACCTATTTTTAAAATGCCAATCGGTAACTATATCTGAAATGCCTATCGGCACCTATATCTGAAATGCCTATCGGCACCATTTTTTGAAATGCCTTTCGGAAACTACATCTGAAATGCCTATCAGCACCTATATTTGAAATGCCTATCGGCAACCATATCTGAAATGCCTATCGACACCTATATTTGAAATCCCTATCGGCTTCTATATCTGAAATGCCTATCGGCACCTATTTTTAAAATGCCAATCGGCAACTATATCTGAAATGCCAATCGGCACCTATATCTGAAATGCCTATCGACACCTATTTTTAAAATGCCAAATAGCAACTATATCTGAAATGCTTATCGGCAACCATATCTGGAATGCCTATCGACACCTATATTTGAAATGCCTATCGGCTTCTATATCTGAAATGCCTAGTGGCCCCTATTTTTTAAATACCAATCATCAACTATATCTGAAATGCCTATCGGCACCTATATCTGCAATGCTTATCGGCACCTATTTTTGAAATGCCTATCGGAAACTCCATCTGAAATGCCTATCAGCACCTATATTTGAAATGCCTATCGGCAACCATATCTGGAATGCCTATCGGCACCTATATTTGAAATGCCTATCGGCAACCATATCTGGAATGCCTATCGGCACCTATATTTGAAATGCCTATCGGCTTCTATATCTGAAATGCCTATCGACACCTATTTTTAAAATGCCAATCGGCAACTATATCTGAAATGCCTATCGGCACCTATATCTGAAATGCCTATCGGCACCTATTTTTGAAATGCCTATCGGAAACTACATCTGAAATGCCTATCAGCACCTTTATTTGAAATGCTTATCGGCAACCATATCTGAAATAGCTATCGACACCTATATTTGAAATCCCTATCGGCTTCTATATCTGAAATGCCTATCGGCACCTATTTTTAAAATGCCAATCGGCAACTATATCTGAAATGCCAATCGGCACCTATATCTGTAATGTCTATCGGCACCTATTTTTGAAATGCCTATCGGAAACTACATCTGAAATGCCTATCAGCACCTATATTTGAAATGCCTATCGGCAACCATATCTGGAATGCCTATCGGCGCCTATATTTGAAATGCCTATCGGCTACTATATCTAAAATGCCTATCGGCACCTATTTTTAAAATGCCAATCGGCAACTATATCTGAAGTGTCTATCGGCACCTATATTTCTAATGCCTATCGGCACCTATTTTTTAAATGCCTATCGAAAACTACATCTGAAATGCCTATCAGCATTTATATTTGAAATGCCTATCGGCAACCACATCAGAAATGCCTATCGGCACCTATATCTGAAATGCCCTACTGCATTTATATCTGAAATGCCGATCGACACCTATATTTGAAATGCCTATCGGCACCTATATTTTAAATGCCTATCGGCAACTATATCTGTATGCCTATCGGCACCTATATCTGAAATGCCTATCGGCACCTATTTTTGAAATGCCTATCGGAAACTACATCTAAAATGCCTATCGGCACCTATTTTTGAAATGCCAATCGGAAAGTATATCTGAAATGCCTATCGGCACCTATAATTGAAATGCCTATCGGAACCTATTTTTGAAATGCCTATCGGAGACAACATCTGAAATGACTATCAGCACCTATATTTGAAATGCCTATCGGCAACCATATCTGAAATGCCTATCCACACCTGTATTTGAAATACCTATCGGCTTCTATATCTAAAATGCCTATCGGCACCTATTTTTAAAATGCCAGTCGGCAACTATATCTAAAATGCCTATCAGCGCCTATATCTGAAATGCCTATCGGCACCAACTTTTGAAATGCCTATCGGAAACTCCATCTGAAATGCCTATCAGCACCTATATTTGAAATGCCTATCGGCAACCATATCTGGAATGCCTATCGGCACCTATATTTGAAATGCCTCTCGGGTTCTATATTTGAAATGCCTATCGACACCTATTTTTAAAATGCCAATTGGCAACTATATCTGAAATGCCTATCGGCACCTATATCTGAAATGCCTATCGGTACCTATTTTTGAAATGCCTATCGGAAACTACATCTGAAATGATTATCAGCACTTATATTTGAAATGCCTATCGGCAACCATATCTGGAATGCCTATCGGCACCTATATTTGAAATGCCTATCGGCTTCTATATCTGAAATGCCTATCGGCACCTATTTTTAAAATACCAATCGGCAACTATATCTGAAATGCCTATCGGCACCTATATCTGAAATGCCTATCGGCATATATTTTTGAAATGCCTTTCGGAAACTACATCTGAAATGCCTATCTGCTCCTATATTTGAAATGCCTATCGGCAACCATATCTGAAATACCTATCGACACCTATATTTGAAATACCTATCGCCTTCTATATCTGAAATGCCTATCGGCACCTATTTTTTAAATGCCAATTGGCAACTATATCTGAAATGCCTATCGGCACCTATATCCGAAATGCCTATCGGCATCAATTTTTGAAATGCCTATCGGAAACTACATCTAAAATGCCTATCAGCACCTATATTTGAAATGCCTATCGGCAACTATATCTGCAATGCCTATCGGCACCTATATTTTAAATGCCTATCGGCTTCTATATCTGAAATGCCTATCGGCACCTATTTTTTAAATGCCAATTGGCAACTATATCTGAAATGACTATCGGCACCTATAACTGAAGTGCCTATCGGCACCTATTTTTGAAATGCCTATCGAAAACTACATCTGAAATGCCTATCAGCATCTATATTTGAAATGCCTATCGGAAACTACATCTGAAATGCCTATATGCACCTATATTTGAAATGCCTATCGGCAACTATATCTGGAAAGCCTATCGGCACCTATATTTGAAATGCCTATCGGCTTCTATATCTGAAATGCCTATCGACACCTATTTTTAAAATGCCAATCGGCAAGTATATCTGAAATGCCTATCGGCACCTATATCTGAAATGCCTATCGGCACCTATTTTTGAAATGCCTATCGGAAACTACATCTGAAATGCCTATCAGCACCTTTATTTGAAATGCTTATCGGCAACCATATCTCAAATAGCTATCGACACCTATATTTGAAATCCCTATCGGCTTCTATATCTGAAATGCCTATCGGCACCTATTTTTAAAATGCCAATCGGCAACTATATCTGAAATGCCAATCGGAACCTATATCTGAAATGCCTATCGGCACCTATTTTTGAAATGCCTATCGGAAACTACATCTGAAATGCCTATCAGCACCTATATTTGAAATGCCTATCGGCAACCATATCTGGAATGCCTATCGGCGCCTATATTTGAAATGCCTATCGGCTTCTATATCTAAAATGCCTATCGGCACCTATTTTTAAAATGCCAATCGGCAACTATATCTGAAGTGTCTATCGGCACCTATATTTCTAATGCCTATCGGCACCTATTTTTGAAATGCCTATCGAAAACGACATCTGAAATGCCTATCAGCATTTATATTTGAAATGCCTATCGGCAACCACATCAGAAATGCCTATCGGCACCTATATCTGAAATGCCCTACTGCATTTATATCTGAAATGCCGATCGACACCTATATTTGAAATGCCTATCGGCACCTATATTTTAAATGCCTATCGGCAACTATATCTGTATGCCTATCGGCACCTATATCTGAAATGCCTATCGGCACCTATTTTTGAAATGCCTATCGGAAACTACATCTAAAATGCCTATCGGCACCTATTTTTAAAATGCCAATCGGAAAGTATATCTGAAATGCCTATCGGGACCTATAATTGAAATGCCTATCGGAACCTATTTTTGAAATGCCTATCGGAAACAACATCTGAAATGACTATCTGCACCTATATTTGAAATGCCTATCGGCAACCATTTCTGAAATGCCTATCCACACCTGTATTTGAAATACCTATCGGCTTCTATATCTAAAATGCCTATCGGCACCTATTTTTAAAATGCCAATCGGCAACTATATCTAAAATGCCTATCGGCACCTATATCTGAAATGCCTATCGACACCAACTTTTGAAATGCCTATCGGAAACTCCATCTGAAATGCCTATCAGCACCTATATTTGAAATGCCTATCGGCAACCATATCTGGAATGCCTATCGGCACATATATTTGAAATGCCTATCGGGTTCTATATTTGAAATGCCTATCGACACCTATTTTTAAAATGCCAATTGGCAACTATATCTGAAATGCCTATCGGCACCTATATCTGAAATGCCTATCGGTACCTATTTTTGAAATGCCTATCGGAAACTACATCTGAAATGATTATCAGCACTTATATTTGAAATGCCTATCGGCAACCATATCTGGAATGCCTATCGGCACCTATATTTGAAATGCCTATCGGCTTCTATATCTGAAATACCTATCGGCACCTATTTTTAAAATACCAATCGGCAACTATATCTGAAATGCCTATCGGCACCTATATCTGAAATGCCTATCGGCATATATTTTTGAAATGCCTTTCGGAAACTACATCTGAAATGCCTATCTGCTCCTATATTTGAAATGCCTATCGGCAACCATATCTGAAATGCCTATCGACACCTATATTTGAAATACCTATCGGCTTCTATATCTGAAATGCCTATCGGCACCTTTTTTTTAAATGCCAATTGGCAACTATATCTGAAATGTCTATCGGCACCTATATCCGAAATGCCTATCGGCATCAATTTTTGAAATGCCTATCGGAAACTACATCTAAAATGCCTATCAGCACCTATATTTGAAATGCCTATCGGCAACTATATCTGCAATGCCTATCGGCACCTATATTTTAATTGCCTATCGGCTTCTATATCTGAAATGCCTATCGGCACCTATTTTTTAAATGCCAATTGGCAACTATATCTGAAATGACTATCGGCACCTATAACTGAAGTGCCTATCGGCACCTATTTTTGAAATGCCTATCGAAAACTACATCTGAAATGCCTATCAGCACCTATATTTGAAATGCCTATCGGAAACTACATCTGAAATGCCTATCAGCACCTATATTTGAAATGCCTATCGGCAACCATATCTGGAATGCCTATCGGCACCTATATTTGAAATGCCTATCGGCTTCTATATCTGAAATGCCTATCGGCACCTATTTTTAAAATGCCAATCGGCAACTATATCTGAAATGCCTATCGGCACCTATATCTGAAATGCCTATCGACACCTATTTTTGAAATGTCTATCGGAAACTACATCTGAAATGCCTATCAGCACCTATATTTGAAATACCTATCGGCTTCTATATCTGAAATGCCTATCGGTACCTATTTTTAAAATGCCAATCGGTAACTATATCTGAAATGCCTATCGGCACCTATATCTGAAATGCCTATCGGCACCATTTTTTAAAATGCCTATCGGAAACTACATCCGGAATGCCTATCAGCACCTATATTTGAAATGCCTATCGGCAACCATATCTGGAATGCCTATCGGCACCTATATTTGAAATGCCTATCGGCTTCTATATCTGAAATGCCTATCGACACCAATTTTTGAAATGCCTATCGGAAACTACATCTGAAATGCCTATCAGCACCTATATTTGAAATGCCTACCGGCAACCATATCTGGAATGCTCATCGGCACCTATATTTGAAATGCCTATCGGCTTACATATCTGAAATGCCTATCGGCACATATTTTTAAAATGCCAATCGGCAACTACATCTGAAATGCCTATCGGCACCTATATCTGAAATGCCTATCGGCACCTATTTTTGAAATGCCTATCGGAAACTACATCTGAAATGCCTATCAGCACCTATATTTGAAATGCCTATCGGCAATCATATCTGAAATGCCTATCGACACCTATATTTGAAATACCTATCGGCTTCTATATCTGAAATGCCTATCGGCACCTATTTTTAAAATGCCAATTGGCAACTATATCTGAAATGCTTATCGGCACCTATATCTGAAATGCCTATCGGCACCTATTTTTGAAATGTCTTTCAGAAACTACATCTGAAATGCCTATCTGCTCCTATATTTGAAATGCCTATCGGCAACCATATCTGAAATGCCTATCGACCCCTATATTTGAAATACCTATCGGCTTCTATATCTGAAATGCCTATCGGCACCAATTTTTGAAATGCCTATCGGAAACTACATCTGAAATGCCTATCAGCACCTATATTTGAAATGCCTATCGACAACCATATCTGGAATGCCTATCGGCACCTATATTGAAGTGCCTATCGGCTTCTATATCTGAAATGCCTATCGGCACCTATTTTTAAAATGCCAATCGGCAACTATATCTGAAATGCCTATCGGCACCTATATCTGAAATGCCTATCGGCACCTATTTTTGAAATGCCTATCGGAAACTACATCTGAAATGCCTATCAGCACCAATATTTGAATTGTCTATCGGCAACCATATCTGAAATGCCTATCGGCACCTATATTTGAAATGCCTATCGGCTTCTATATCTGAAATACCTGTCATTACCTATTTTTAAAATGCCAATCGGCAACTATATCTGAAATGCCTATCGGCACCTATATCTGAAATGCCTATCGGCACCTACTTTTGAAATGCCTATCGAAAACTACATCTGAAATGCCTATCATCACCTATATTTGAAATGCCTATCGGAAACCACATCTGGAATGCCTATCGGCACCTATATCTGAAATGCCTATCGGCACTTATTTTTAAAATGCAAATCGGCAACTATATCTGAAGTGCCTATCGGCACCTATATCTGAAATGCCTATCGGCACCTATTTTTGAGATGCCTATCGAAAACTACATCTGAAATGCCTATCAGCACCTATATTTGAAATGCCTATCGGCAACCACATCAGAAATGCTTATCGGCACCTATATCTGAAATGCCTATAGGCATTTATATCTGAAATGCCTATCGACACCTATATTTGAAATGCCTATCGACACCTATATTTTAAATGCCTATCGGCAACTATATCTGATATGCCTATCGGCACCTATATCTAAAATGCCTATCGGCACCTATTTTTGAAATGCCTATCGGAAACTACATCTAATATGCCTATCGGCACCTGTTTTTAAAATGCCAATCGGCAACTATATCTGAAATGCCTATCGGCACCTATATCTGAAATGCCTATCGGCAACAATATCTGGAATGCCTATCGGCACCTATATCTGAAATGCCTATCGGCACCTATTTTTAAAATGCCAATCGGCAACTATATCTGAAATGCCTATCGGCACCTATATCTGAAATGCCTATCGGCGCCTATTTTTGAAATGCCTATCGGAAACTACATCTAAAATGCCTATCAGCACTTATATTTGAAATGCCTATCGGCAACCATATCTGGAATACCTATCGGCACCTATATTTGAAATGCCTATCGGCTTTTATATCTGAAATGCCTATCAGCACCTATTTTTAAAATGCCAATCGGCAACTATATCTGAAATGCCTATCAGCACCTATATCTGTATGCCTATCGGCACCTATTTTTGAAATGCCTATCGGAAACTACATCTGAAATGCCTATCAGCACCTATATTTGAAATGCCAATCGGCAACCATATCTGGAATGCCTATCGGCACCTATATATGAAATGCTTATCGGCTTCTATATCTGAAATGCCTATCGGCACCTATTTTTAAAATGCCAATCGGCAACTATATCTGAAATGCCTATCGGCATCTATATCTGAAATGCCTATCGGCACCTATTTTTGAAATACCTATCGGAAACTACATCTGAAATGCCTATCAGCACCTATATTTGTAATGCCTATCGGCAACCATATCTGAAATGCCTATCGACACCTATATTTGAAATACATATCGGCTTCTATATCTGAAATGCCTATCGGCACCTATTTTTAAAATGCCAATCGGCAACTATATCTGAAATGCCTATCGGCACCTATATCTGAAATGCCTATCGGCGCCAATTTTTGCAATGCCTATCGGAAACTACATCTGGAATGCCTATCAGCACCTATATTTGAAATGCCTATCGGCAACCATATCTGGAATGCCTATCGGCACCTATATTTGAAATGCCTATCGGCTTCTATATCTGAAATGCCTATCGACACCTATTTTTAAAATGCCAATCGGCAACTATATCTGAAATGCCTATGGGCACCTATATTTGAAATGCCTATCGGCACCTATTTTTGAAATGCCTATCGGAAACTACATCTGAAATGCCTATCAGCACCTATATTTGAAGTGATATTCGGCAACCATATCTGAAATGCCTATCGACACCTATATTTGAAATACCTATCGGCTTCTATATCTGAAATGCCTATCGGCACCAATTTTTGAAATGCCTACCGAAAACTACATCTGAAATGCCTATCAGCACCTATATTTGAAATGCCTATCGGCAACCATATCTGGAATGCTTATCGGCACCTATATTTTAATGCCTATCGGCTTTTATATCTGAAATGCCTATCGGCACCTATTTTTAAAATGCCAATCGGCAACTATATCTGAAATGCCTATCGGCACCTATATCTGAAATGCCTATCGGCACCTATTTTTGAAATTCCTATCGGAAACTACATCTGATATTCCTATCAGCACCTATATTTGAAATGCCTATCGGCAACCATATCTGGAATGCCTATCGGCACCTATATTTGAAATGCCTATCGGCTTCTATATCTGAAAAGCCTATCGGCACCTATTTTTAAAATGCCATTCGGCAACTATATCTGTAATGCCTATCGGCACTTATATCTGAAATGCCTATCGGCACCTATTTTTGAAATGCTTATCGGAAACTACATCTGAAATGCCTATCAGCACCAATATTTGAATTGCCTATCGGCAACCATATCTGAAATGCCTATCGGCACCTATATTTGAAATGCCTATCGGCTTCTATATCTGAAATGCCTATCGGCACCTATTTTTAAAATGCCAATCGGCAACTATAATAGAAATGCCTATCGGCACCTATATCTGAAATGCCTATCGGCACCTATTTTTGAAATGCCTATCGGAAACTACATCTGAAATGCCTATCAGCACCTATATTTGAAATGCCTATCGGCAACCATATCTGGAATGCCTATCGGCACCTATATTTGAAATGCCTATCGGCTTCTATATCTGAAATGCCTATCGGCACCTATTTTTAAAATGCCAATCGGCAACTATATCTGAAATGCCTATGGGCACCTATATCTGAAATGCCTATCGGCACCTATTTTTGAAATGCCTATCGGGAACTACATCTGAAATGCCTATCAGCACCTATATTTGAAATGATTATCGGCAACCATATCTGAAATGCCTATCGACACCTATATTTGAAATACCTATCGGCTTCTATATCTGAAATGCCTAACGGCACCTATTTTTAAAATGCCAATCGGCAACTATATCTGAAATGCCTATCGGCACCTATATCTGAAATGCCTATCGGCACCAATTTTTGAAATGCCTATCGGAAACTACATCTGAAATGCCTATCAGCACCTATATTTGAAATGCCTATAGGCAACCATATCTGGAATGCCTATCGGCACCTATATTTGAAATGCCTATCGGCTTCTATATCTGAAATGCCTATCGGCACCTATTTTTAGAATGCCAATCGGCAACTATATCTGAAATGCCTATGGGCACCTATATTTGAAATGCCTATCGGCACCTATTTTTGAACGGCCTATCGGAAACTACATCTGAAATGCCTATCAGCACCTATATTTGAAATGCCTATCGGCAACCATATCTGGAATGCCTATCGGCACCTATATTTGAAATGCTTATCGGCTTTTATATCTGAAATGCCTATCGGTACCTATTTTTGAAATGCCTATCGGAAACTACATCTGAAATGCCTATCAGCACTTATATTTGAAATGCCTATCGGCAACCATATCTGGAATGCCTATCGGTACCTATATTTGAAATGCCTATCGGCTTCTATATCTGAAATGCCTATGGGCACCTATATCTGAAATGCCTATCGGCACCTATTTTTGAAATGCCTATCGGAAACTACAACTGAAATGCCTATCAGCACCTTAATTTGAAATGCCTATCGGCAACCATAACTAAAATGCCCATCGACACCTATATTTGAAATACCTATCGGCCTCTATATTTGAAATGCCTATCGGCACCTATTTTCAAAATGCCAATCGGCAACTATATCTGAAATGCCTATCGGCACCTATATCTGAAATGCCTATCGGCACCAATTTTTGAAATGCCTATCGGAAACTACATCTGAAATGCCTATCAGCACCTATATTTGAAATGCCTATCGGCAACCATATCTGGCATGCTTATCGGCGCCTATATTTTAATGCCTATCGGCTTCTATATCTGAAATGCCTATCGGCACTTATTTTTAAAATGCCAATCGGCAACTATATCTGAAATGCCTATCGGCACCTATATCTGAAATGCCTATCGGTACATATTTTTGAAATGCCTATCGGTAACTACATCTGAAATGCCTATCAGCACCTATATTTGAAATGCCTATCGACAACCATATCTGGAATGCCTATCGGCATCTATATTTGAAGTGCCTATCGGCTTCTATATCTAAAATGCCTATCGGCACCTATTTTTAAAATGCCAATCGGCAACTATATCTGAAATGCCTATCGGCACCTATGTCTGAAATGCCTATCGGCACCTATTTTTGAAATGCCTATCGGAAAATACATCTGAAATGCCTATCAGCACCTATTTTTGAAATGCCTATCGGCAACCATATCTGGAATGCCTATCTGCACCTATATTTGAAATGCCTATCGACTTCTATATCTGAAATGCCTACCGGCACCTATTTTTAAAATGCCAATCGGCAACTATATCTGAAGTGCCTATCGGCACCTATATCTGAAATGCCTATCGGCACCTATTTTTGAGATGCCTATCGAAAACTACATCTGAAATGCCTATCAGCACCTATATTTGAAATGTCTATCGGCAACCACATCAGAAATGCCTATCGGCACCTATATCTGAAATGCCTTTCGGCATTTATATCTGAAATGCCTATCGACACCTATATTTGAAATGCCTATCAGCACCAATATTTTAAATGCCTGTCGGCAACTATATCTGATATGCCTTTCGGCACCTATATCTAAAATGCCTATCGGCACCTATTTTTGAAATGCCTATCGGAAACTACATCTAATATGCCTATCGGCACCTATTTTTAAAATGCCAATCGGCAACTATATCTGAAATGCCTATCGGCACCTATATCTGAAATGCCTATCGGCAACAATATCTGGAATGCCTATCGGCACCTATATTTGAAATGCCTATCGGCTTCTATATCTGAAATGCCTATCGGCACCTATTTTTAAAATGCCAATCGGCAACTATATCTGAAATGCCTATCGGCACCTATATCTGAAATGCCTATCGGCGCCTATTTTTGAAATGCCTATCGGAAACTACATCTAAAATGCCTATCAGCACTTATATTTGAAATGCCTATCGGCAACCATATCTGGAAAACCTATCGGCACCTATATTTGAAATGCCTATCGGCTTTTATATCTGAAATGCCTATCAGCACCTATTTTTTAAATGCTAATTGGCAACTATATCTGAAATGCCTATCGGCACCTATATCCGAAATGCCTATCGGCATCAATTTTTAAAATGCCTATCGGAAACTACATCTAAAATGCCTATCAGCACCTATATTTGAAATGCCTATCGGCAACTATATCTGCAATGCCTATCGGCACCTATATTTTAATTGCCTATCGGCTTCTATATCTGAAATGCCTATCGGCACCTATTTTTTAAATGCCAATTGGCAACTATATCTGAAATGACTATCGGCACCTATAACTGAAGTGCCTATCGGCACCTATTTTTGAAATGCCTATCGAAAACTACATCTGAAATGCCTATCAGCACCTATATTTGAAATGCCTATCGGAAACTACATCTGAAATGCCTATCAGCACCTATATTTGAAATGCCTATCGGCAACCATATCTGGAATGCCTATCGGCACCTATATTTGAAATGCCTATCGGCTTCTATATCTGAAATGCCTATCGGCACCTATTTTTAAAATGCCAATCGGCAACTATATCTGAAATGCCTATCGGCACCTATATCTGAAATGCCTATCGACACCTATTTTTGAAATGCCTATCGGAAACTACATCTGAAATGCCTATCAGCACCTATATTTGAAATGCCTATCGGCAACCATATCTGAAATGCCTATCGACACCTATATTTGAAATACCTATCGGCTTCTATATCTGAAATGCCTATCGGTACCTATTTTTAAAATGCCAATCGGTAACTATATCTGAAATGCCTATCGGCACCTATATCTGAAATGCCTATCGGCACCATTTTTTGAAATGCCTATCGGAAACTACATCCGGAATGCCTATCAGCACCTATATTTGAAATGCCTATCGGCAACCATATCTGGAATGCCTAGCGGCACCTATATTTGAAATGCCTATCGGCTTCTATATCTGAAATGCCTATCGACACCAATTTTTGAAATGCCTATCGGAAACTACATCTGAAATGCCTATCAGCACCTATATTTGAAATGCCTACCGGCAACCATATCTGGAATGCTCATCGGCACCTATATTTGAAATGCCTATCGGCTTACATATCTGAAATGCCTATCGGCACATATTTTTAAAATGCCAATCGGCAACTACATCTGAAATGCCTATCGGCACCTATATCTGAAATGCCTATCGGCACCTATTTTTGAAATGCCTATCGGAAACTACATCTGAAATGCCTATCAGCACCTATATTTGAAATGCCTATCGGCAATCATATCTGAAATGCCTATCGACACCTATATTTGAAATACCTATCGGCTTCTATATCTGAAATGCCTATCGGCACCTATTTTTAAAATGCCAATCGGTAACTATATCTGAAATGCCTATCGACACCTATATTTGAAATACCTATCGGCTTCTATATCTGAAATGCCTATCGGCACCAATTTTTGAAATGCCTATCGGAAACTACATCTGAAATGCCTATCAGCACCTATATTTGAAATGCCTATCGACAACCATATCTGGAATGCCTATCGGCACCTATATTGAAGTGCCTATCGGCTTCTATATCTGAAATGCCTATCGGCACCTATTTTTAAAATGCCAATCGGCAACTATATCTGAAATGCCTATCGGCACCTATATCTGAAATGCCTATCAACACCTTTTTTTGAAATTCCTATCGGAAACTACATCTGAAATTCCTATCAGCACCTATATTTGAAATGCCTATCGGCAACCATATCTGGAATGCCTATCGGCACCTATATTTGAAATGCCTATCGGCTACTATATCTGAAAAGCCTATCGGCACCTATTTTAAAATGCCAATCGGCAACTATATCTGTAATGCCTATCGGCACCTATATCTGAAATGCCTATCGGCACCTATTTTTGAAATGCCTATCGGAAACTACATCTGAAATGCCTATCAGCACCAATATTTGAATTGTCTATCGGCAACCATATCTGAAATGACTATCGGCACCTATATTTGAAATGCCTATCGGCTTCTATATCTGAAATACCTGTCATTACCTATTTTTAAAATGCCAATCGGCAACTATATCTGAAATGCCTATCGGCACCTATATCTGAAATGCCTATCGGCACCTATTTTTGAAATGCCTATCGAAAACTACATCTGAAATGCCTATCATCACCTATATTTGAAATGCCTATCGGAAACCATATCTGGAATGCCTATCGGCACCTATATCTGAAATGCCTATCGGCACTTATTTTTAAAATGCAAATCGGCAACTATATCTGAAGTGCCTATCGGCACCTATATCTGAAATGCCTATCGGCACCTATTTTTGAGATGCCTATCGAAAACTACATCTGAAATGCCTATCAGCACCTATATTTGAAATGCCTATCGGCAACCACATCAGAAATGCTTATCGGCACCTATATCTGAAATGCCTATAGGCATTTATATCTGAAATGCCTATCGACACCTATATTTGAAATGCCTATCGACACCTATATTTTAAATGCCTATCGGCAACTATATCTGATATGCCTATCGGCACCTATATCTAAAATGCCTATCGGCACCTATTTTTGAAATGCCTATCGGAAACTACATCTAATATGCCTATCGGCACCTGTTTTTAAAATGCCAATCGGCAACTATATCTGAAATGCCTATCGGCACCTATATCTGAAATGCCTATCGGCAACAATATTTGGAATGCCTATCGGCACCTATATCTGAAATGCCTATCGGCACCTATTTTTAAAATGCCAATCGGCAACTATATCTGAAATGCCTATCGGCACCTATATCTGAAATGCCTATCGGCGCCTATTTTTGAAATGCCTATCGGAAACTACATCTAAAATGCCTATCAGCACTTATATTTGAAATGCCTATCAGCAACCATATCTGGAATACCTATCGGCACCTATATTTGAAATGCCTATCGGCTTTTATATCTGAAATGCCTATCAGCACCTATTTTTAAAATGCCAATCGGCAACTATATCTGAAATGCCTATCAGCACCTATATCTGTATGCCTATCGGCACCTATTTTTGAAATGCCTATCGGAAACTACATCTGAAATGCCTATCAGCACCTATATTTGTAATGCCTATCGGCAACCATATCTGAAATGCCTATCGACACCTATATTTGAAATACATATCGGCTTCTATATCTGAAATGCCTATCGGCACCTATTTTTAAAATGCCAATCGGCAACTATATCTGAAATGCCTATAGGCACCTATATCTGAAATGCCTATCGGCGCCAATTTTTGCAATGCCTATCGGAAACTACATCTGAAATGCCTATCAGCACCTATATTTGAAATGCCAATCGGCAACCATATCTGGAATGCCTATCGGCACCTATATATGAAATGCTTATCGGCTTCTATATCTAAAATGCCTATCGGCACCTATTTTTAAAATGCCAATCGGCAACTATATCTGAAATGCCTATCGGCATCTATATCTGAAATGCCTATCGGCACCTATTTTTGAAATACCTATCGGAAACTACATCTGAAATGCCTATCAGCACCTATATTTGTAATGCCTATCGGCAACCATATCTGAAATGCCTATCGACACCTATATTTGAAATACATATCGGCTTCTATATCTGAAATGCCTATCGGCACCTATTTTTAAAATGCCAATCGGCAACTATATCTGAAATGCCTATCGGCACCTATATCTGAAATGCCTATCGGCGCCAATTTTTGCAATGCCTATCGGAAACTACATCTGGAATGCCTATCAGCACCTATATTTGAAATGCCTATCGGCAACCATATCTGGAATGCCTATCGGCACCTATATTTGAAATGCCTATCGGCTTCTATATCTGAAATGCCTATCGACACCTATTTTTAAAATGCCAATCGGCAACTATATCTGAAATGCCTATGGGCACCTATATCTGAAATGCCTATCGGCACCTATTTTTGAAATGCCTATCGGAAACTACATCTGAAATGCCTATTAGCACCTATATTTGAAGTGATATTCGGCAACCATATCTGAAATGCCTATCGACACCTATATTTGAAATACCTATCGGCTTCTATATCTGAAATGCCTATCGGCACCAATTTTTGAAATGCCTACCGAAAACTACATCTGAAATGCCTATCAGCACCTATATTTGAAATGCCTATCGGCAACCATATCTGGAATGCTTATCGGCACCTATATTTTAATGCCTATCGGCTTTTATATCTGAAATGCCTATCGGCACCTATTTTTAAAATGCCAATCGGCAACTATATCTGAAATGCCTATCGGCACCTATATCTGAAATGCCTATCGGCACCTATTTTTGAAATTCCTATCGGAAACTACATCTGATATTCCTATCAGCACCTATATTTGAAATGCCTATCGGCAACCATATCTGGAATGCCTATCGGCACCTATATTTGAAATGCCTATCGGCTTCTATATCTGAAAAGCCTATCGGCACCTATTTTTAAAATGCCATTCGGCAACTATATCTGTAATGCCTATCGGCACTTATATCTGAAATGCCTATCGGCACCTATTTTTGAAATGCTTATCGGAAACTACATCTGAAATGCCTATCAGCACCAATATTTGAATTGCCTATCGGCAACCATATCTGAAATGCCTATCGGCACCTATATTTGAAATGCCTATCGGCTTCTATATCTGAAATGCCTATCGGCACCTATTTTTAAAATGCCAATCGGCAACTATAATAGAAATGCCTATCGGCACCTATATCTGAAATGCCTATCGGCACCTATTTTTGAAATGCCTATCGGAAACTACATCTGAAATGCCTATCAGCACCTATATTTGAAATGCCTATCGGCAACCATATCTGGAATGCCTATCGGCACCTATATTTGAAATGCCTATCGGCTTCTATATCTGAAATGCCTATCGGCACCTATTTTTAAAATGCCAATCGGCAACTATATCTGAAATGCCTATGGGCACCTATATCTGAAATGCCTATCGGCACCTATTTTTGAAATGCCTATCGGGAACTACATCTGAAATGCCTATCAGCACCTATATTTGAAATGCCTATCGGCAACCATATCTGGAATGCCTATCGGCACCTATATTTGAAGTGCCTATCGGCTTCTATATCTGAAATGCCTATCGGCACCTATTTTTAGAATGCCAATCGGCAACTATATCTGAAATGCCTATGGGCACCTATATTTGAAATGCCTATCGGCACCTATTTTTGAACGGCCTATCGGAAACTACATCTGAAATGCCTATCAGCACCTATATTTGAAATGCCTATCGGCAACCATATCTGGAATGCCTATCGGCACCTATATTTGAAATGCTTATCGGCTTTTATATCTGAAATGCCTATCGGTACCTATTTTTGAAATGCCTATCGGAAACTACATCTGAAATGCCTATCAGCACTTATATTTGAAATGCCTATCGGCAACCATATCTGGAATGCCTATCGGTACCTATATTTGAAATGCCTATCGGCTTCTATATCTGAAATGCCTATGGGCACCTATATCTGAAATGCCTATCGGCACCTATTTTTGAAATGCCTATCGGAAACTACAACTGAAATGCCTATCAGCACCTTAATTTGAAATGCCTATCGGCAACCATAACTAAAATGCCCATCGACACCTATATTTGAAATACCTATCGGCCTCTATATTTGAAATGCCTATCGGCACCTATTTTCAAAATGCCAATCGGCAACTATATCTGAAATGCCTATCGGCACCTATATCTGAAATGCCTATCGGCACCAATTTTTGAAATGCCTATCGGAAACTACATCTGAAATGCCTATCAGCACCTATATTTGAAATGCCTATCGGCAACCATATCTGGCATGCTTATCGGCGCCTATATTTTAATGCCTATCGGCTTCTATATCTGAAATGCCTATCGGCACTTATTTTTAAAATGCCAATCGGCAACTATATCTGAAATGCCTATCGGCACCTATATCTGAAATGCCTATCGGTACATATTTTTGAAATGCCTATCGGTAACTACATCTGAAATGCCTATCAGCACCTATATTTGAAATGCCTATCGACAACCATATCTGGAATGCCTATCGGCATCTATATTTGAAGTGCCTATCGGCTTCTATATCTAAAATGCCTATCGGCACCTATTTTTAAAATGCCAATCGGCAACTATATCTGAAATGCCTATCGGCACCTATGTCTGAAATGCCTATCGGCACCTATTTTTGAAATGCCTATCGGAAAATACATCTGAAATGCCTATCAGCACCTATTTTTGAAATGCCTATCGGCAACCATATCTGGAATGCCTATCGGCACCTATATTTGAAATGCCTATCGACTTCTATATCTGAAATGCCTACCGGCACCTATTTTTAAAATGCCAATCGGCAACTATATCTGAAGTGCCTATCGGCACCTATATCTGAAATGCCTATCGGCACCTATTTTTGAGATGCCTTTCGAAAACTACATCTGAAATGCCTATCAGCACCTATATTTGAAATGTCTATCGGCAACCACATCAGAAATACCTATCGGCACCTATATCTGAAATGCCTTTCGGCATTTATATCTGAAATGCCTATCGACACCTATATTTGAAATGCCTATCAGCACCAATATTTTAAATGCCTGTCGGCAACTATATCTGATATGCCTTTCGGCACCTATATCTAAAATGCCTATCGGCACCTATTTTTGAAATGCCTATCGGAAACTACATCTAATATGCCTATCGGCACCTATTTTTAAAATGCCAATCGGCAACTATATCTGAAATGCCTATCGGCACCTATATCTGAAATGCCTATCGGCGCCTATTTTTGAAATGCCTATCGGAAACTACATCTAAAATGCCTATCAGCACTTATATTTGAAATGCCTATCGGCAACCATATCTGGAATACCTATCGGCACCTATATTTGAAATGCCTATCGGCTTTTATATCTGAAATGCCTATCAGCACCTATTTTTAAAATGCCAATCGGCAACTATATCTGAAATGCCTATCGGCACCTATATCTGTATGCCTATCGGCACCTATTTTTGAAAAACCTATCGGAAACTACATCTGTAATGACTATCAGCACCTATATTTGAAATGCCTATCGGCAACCATACCTGAAATGCCTATCGACACCTATATTTGAAATACCTATCGGCTTTTATATCTGAAATGCCTATCGGCACCTATTTTTAAAATGCCCATCAGCGACTATATCTGAAATGCCTATCGGCACCTATATCTGAAATGCCTATCGGCACCTATTTTTGAAAAACCTATCGGAAACTACTTCTGAAATGCCTATCAGCACCTATATTTGTAATGCCTATCGGCAACCATATTTGAAATGCATATCGACACCTATATTTGAAATTCATATCGGCTTCTATATCTGAAATGCCTATCGGCACCTATTTTTAAAATGCCAATCGGCAACTATATCTGAAATGCCTATCGGCACCTATATCTGAAATGCCTATCGGCGCCAATTTTTGAAATGCCTATCGGAAACTACATCTAAAATGCCTATCAGCACCTATATTTGAAATGCCAATCGGCAACCATATCTGGAATGCCTATCGGCACCTATATATAAAATGCCTATCGGCTTCTATATCTGAAATGCCTATCGGCACCTATTTTTAAAATGCCAATCGGACACTATATCTGAAATGCCTATCGGCACCTATATCTGAAATGCCTATCGGCACCTATTTTTGAAATGCCTATCGGAAACTACATCTAAAATGTTTATCAGCACCTAAATTTGAAATGCCTATCGGCAACCATATCTGAAATGCCTATCGACACCTATATTTGAAATCCCTATCGGCTTATATATCTGAAATGCCTATCGGCACCTATTTTTAAAATGCTAATCAGTAACTATATCTGAAATGCCTATCGGCACCTATATCTGAAATGCCTATCGGCACCAATTTTTAAAATGCCTATCGGAAACTACATCTGGAATGCCTATCAGCACCTATATTTGAAATGCCTATCGGCAACCATATCTGGAATGCCTATCGGCACCTATATTTGAAATGCCTATCGGCTTCTATATCTGAAATGCCAATCGACACCTATTTTTAAAATGCCAATCGGCAACTATATCTGAAATGCCTATGGGCACCTTTATCTGAAATGCCTAGTGGCACCTATTTTTGAAATGCCTATCGGAAACTACATCTGAAATGCCTATCAGCACCTATATTTGAAGTGATATTCGGCAACCATATCTGAAATGCCTATCGACACCTATATTTGAAATACCTATCGGCTTCTATATCTGAAATGCCTATCGGCACCAATTTTTGAAATGCATACCGAAAACTACATCTGAAATGCCTATCAGCACCTATATTTGAAATGCCTATCGGCAACCATATCTGGAATGCTTATCGGCACCTATATTTTAATGCCTATCGGCTTCTATATCTGAAATGCCTATCGGCACCTATTTTTAAAATGCCAATCGACAACTATATCTGAAATGCCTATCGGCACCTATATCTGAAATGCCTATCGGCACCTATTTTTGAAATTCCTATCGGAAACTACATCTGAAATTCCTATCAGCACCTATATTTGAAATGCCTATCGGCAACCATATCTGGAATGCCTATCGGCACCTATATTTGAAATGCCTATCGGCTTCTATATCTGCAAAGCCTATCGGCACCTATTTTTAAAATGCCAATCGGCAACTATATCTGTAATGCCTATCGGCACTTATATCTGAAATGCCTATCGGCACCTATTTTTGAAATGCCTATTGGAAACTACATCTGAAATGCCTATCAGCACCAATATTTGAATTGCCTATCGGCAACCATATCTGAAATGCCTATCGGCACCTATATTTGAAATGCCTATCGGCTTCTATATCTGAAATGCCTATCGGAACCTATTTTTAAAATGCCAATCGGCAACTATATCTGAAATGCCTATCGGCAACTATATCTGAAATGCCTATCGGCACCTATTTTTGAAATGCCTATCGGAAACTACATCTGAAATGCCTATCAGCACCTATATTTGAAATGCCTATCGGCAACCATATCTGGAATGCCTATCGGCACCTATATTTGAAATGCCTATCGGCTTCTATATCTGAAATGCCTATCGGCACCTATTTTTAAAATGCCAATTGGCAACTATATTTGAAATGCCTATCGGCACCTATATCTGAAATGCCTATCGGCACCTATTTTTGAAATGCCTATCGGAAACTACATCTGAAATGCCTAACAGCACCTATATTTGAAATGCCTATCGGCAACCATATCTGGAATGCCTATCGGCACCTATATTTGAAATGCCTATCGGCTTCTATATCTAAAATGCCTATCAGCACCTATTTTTAAAATGCCAATCGGCAACTATATCTGAAATGCCTATGGGCACCTATATCTGAAATGCCTATCGGCACCTATTTTTGAAATGCCTTTTGGAAACTACATCTGAAATGCCTATCAGCACATTATATTTAAAATGATTATCGGCAACCATATCTGAAATGCCTATCGACACCTATATTTGAAATACCTATCGGCTTCTATATCTGAAATGCCTATTGGCACCTATTTTTAAAATGCCAATCGGCAACTATATCTGAAATGCCTATCGGCACCTATATCTGAAATGCCCATCGGCACCAATTTTTGAAATGCCTATCGGAAACTACATCTGAAATGCCTATCAGCACCTATGTTTGAAATGCCTATCGGCAACCATATCTGGAATGCTTATCGGCACCTATATTTTAATGCCTATCGGCTTCTATATCTGAAATGCCTATCGGCACCTATTTTTAGAATGCCAATCGGCAACTATATCTGAAATGCCTATGGGCACCTATATCTGAAATGCCTATCGGCACCTATTTTTGAAATGCCTATCGGAAACTACATCTGAAATGGCTATCAGCACCTATATTTGAAATGCCTATCGGCAACCATATCTGGAATGCCTATCGGGCCTATATTTGAAATGCTTATCGGCTTTTATATCTAAAATGCCTATCGGTACCTATTTTTGAAATGCCTATCGGAAACTACATCTGAAATGCCTATCAGCACTTATATTTGAAATGCCTATCGGCAACCATATCTGGAATGCCTATCGGTACCTATATTTGAAATGCCTATCGGCTTCTATATCTGAAATGCCTATCGGCACCTATTTTTAGAATGCCAATCGGCAACTATATCTGAAATGCCTATGGGCACCTATATCTGAAATGCCTATCGGCACCTATTTTTGAAATGCCTATCGGAAACTACATCTGAAATGCCTATCAGCACCTTAATTTGAAATGCCTATCGGCAACCATAACTGAAAAGCCTATCGACACCTATATTTAAAATACCTATCGGCTTCTATATCTGAAATGCCTATAGGCACCTATTTTCAAAATGCCAATCGGCAACTATATCTGAAATGCCTATCGGCACCTATATCTGAAATGCCTATCGGCACCAATTTTTAAATGCCTATCGAAAACTACATCTGAAATGCCTATCAGCACCTATATTTGAAATGCCTATCGGCAACCATATCTGGCATGCTTATCGGCGCCTATATTTTAATGCCTATCGGCTTCTATATCTGAAATGCCTATCGGCACTTATTTTTAAAATGCCAATCGGCAACTATATCTGAAATGCCTATCGGCACCTATATGTGAAATGCCTATCGGTACATATTTTTGAAATGCCTATCTGTAACTACATCTGAAATGCCTATCAGCACCTATATTTGAAATGCCTATCGACAACCATATCTGGAATGCCTATCGGCACCTATATTTGAAGTGCCTATCGGCTTCTATATCTGAAATGCCTATCGGCACCTATTTTTAAAATGCCAATCGGCAACTATATCTGAAATGCCTATCGGCACCTATGTCTGAAATGCCTATCGGCACCTATTTTTGAAATGCCTATCGGAAACTACATCTGAAATGCCTATCAGCACCTTAATTTGAAATGCCTATCGGCAACCATAACTGAAATGCCTATCGACACCTATATTTAAAATAACTATCGGCTTCTATATCTGAAATGCCTATCGGCACCTATTTTCAAAATGCCAATCGGCAACTATATCTGAAATGCCTATCGGCACCTATATCTGAAATGCCTATCGGCACCAATTTTTGAAATGCCTATCGGAAACTACATCTGAAATGCCTATCAGCACCTATATTTGAAATGCCTATCGGCAACCATATCTGGCATGCTTATCGGCGCCTATATTTTAATGCCTATCGGCTTCTATATCTGAAATGCCTATCGGCACTTATTTTTAAAATGCCAATCGGCAACTATATCTGAAATGCCTAACGGCACCAAATTTTGAAATGCCTATAGGAAACTACATCTGGAATGCCTATCAGCACCTATATTTGAAATGCCTATCGGCAACCATATCTGAAATGCCTATCGGCACCTATATCTGAAATGCCTATCGGCACCAAATTTTGAAATGCCTATAGGAAACTACATCTGGAATGCCTATCAGCACCTATATTTGAAATGCCTATCGGCAACCATATCTGGAATGCCTATCGGCACCTATATTTGAAATGCCTATCGGCTTCTATATATGAAATGCCTATCGACACCTATTTTTAAAATGCCAATCGGCAACTATATCTGAAATGCCTATGGGCACCTATATCTGAAATGCCTATCGGCACCTATTTTTGAAATGCCTATCGGAAACTACATCTGAAATGCCTATCAGCACCTATATTTGAAATGATTATCGGCAACCATATCTGAAATGCCTATCGACACCTATATTTGAAATACCTATCGGCTTCTATATCTGAAATGCCTATCGGCACCAATTTTTGAAATGCTTATCGGAAACTACATCTGAAATGCCTATCAGCACCTATATTTGAAATGCCTATCGGCAACCATATCTGGAATGCTTATCGGCACCTATATTTTAATGCCTATCGGCTTCTATATCTGAAATGCCTATCGGCACCTATTTTTATAATGCCAATCGGCAACTATATCCGAAATGCCTATCAGCACCTATATCTGAAATGCCTATCGGTACCTATTTTTGAAATGCCTATCGGAAACTACCTTTGAAATGCCTATCAGCACCTATATTTGAAATGCCTAGCGACAACCATATCTGGAATGCCTATCGGCACCTATATTTGAAGTGCCTATCGGCTTCTATATCTGAAATGCCTATCGGCACCTATTTTTAAAATGCCAATCGGCAACTATATCTGAAATGCCTATCGGCACCTATATCTGAAATGCCTATCGGCACCTATTTTTGAAATGCCTATCGGAAACTACATCTGAAATGCCTATCATCACCTATATTTGAAATGCCTATCGGCAAGCATATCTGGAATGCCTATCGGCACCAATATTTGAAATGCCTATCGGCTTTTTTATCTGAAATGCCTATCGGCACTCATTTTTAAAATGCAAATCGGCAACTATATCTGAAGTGCCTATCGGCACCTATATCTGAAATGCCTATCGGCACCTATTTTTGAGATGCCTATCGAAAACTACATCTGAAATACCTATCAGCACCTATATTTGAAATGCCTATCGGCAACCACATCAGAAATGCTTATCGGCACCTATATCTGAAATGCCTTTCGGCATTTATATCTGAAATGCCTATCGACATCTATATTTGAAATGCCTATCGACACCTATATTTTAAATGCCTATCGGCAACTATATCTGATATGCCTATCGGCACCTATATCTAAAATGCCTATCGGCACCTATTTTTGAAATGCCTATCGGAAACTACATCTAATATGCTTATCGGCACCTATTTTTAAAATGCCAATCGGCAACTATATCTGAAATGCCTATCGGCACCTATATCTGAAATGCCTATCGGCAACAATATCTGGAATGCCTATCCGCACCTATATTTGAAATGCCTATCGGCTTCTATATCTGAAATGCCTATCGGCACCTATTTTTAAAATGCCAATCGGCAACTATATCTGAAATGCCTATCGGCACCTATATCTGAAATGCCTATCGGCGCCTATTTTTGAAATGCCTATCGGAAACTACATCTAAAATGCCTATCAGCACTTATATTTGAAATGCCTATCGGCAACCATATCTGGAATACCTATCGGCACCTATATTTGAAATGCCTATCGGCTTTTATATCTGAAATGCCTATCAGCACCTATTTTTAAAATGCCAATCGGCAACTATATCTGAAATGCCTATCGGCACCTATATCTGTATGCCTATCGGCACCTATTTTTGAAATGCCTATCGGAAACTACATCTGTAATGACTATCAGCACCTATATTTGAAATGCCTATCGGCAACCATACCTGAAATGCCTATCGACACCTATATTTGAAATACCTATCGGCTTTTATATCTGAAATGCCTATCGGCACCTATTTTTAAAATGCCCATCAGCGACTATATCTGAAATGCCTATCGGCACCTATATCTGAAATGCCTACCGGCACCTATTTTTGAAAGACCTATCGGAAACTACATCTGAAATGCCTATCAGCACCTATATTTGTAATGGCTATCGACAACCATATCTGAAATGCCTATCGACACCTATATTTGAAATACATATCGGCTTCTATATCTGAAATGCCTATCGGCACCTATTTTTAAAATGCCAATCGGCAACTATATCTGAAATGCCTATCGGCACCTATATCTGAAATGCCTATCGGCGCCAATTTTTGAAATGCCTATCGGAAACTACATCTGAAATGCCTATCAGCACCTATATTTGAAATGCCAATCGGCAACCATATCTGGAATGCCTATCGGCACCTATATATGAAATGCCTATCGGCTTCTATATCTGAAATGCCTATCGGCACCTATTTTTAAAATGCCAATCGGCAACTATATCTGAAATGCCTATCGGCACCTATATCTGAAATGCCTATCGGCACCTATTTTTGAAATGCCTATCGGAAACTACATCTAAAATGCCTATCAGCACCCAAATTTGAAATGCCTATCGGCAACCATATCTGAAATGCCTATCGACACCTATATTTGAAATCCCTATCGGCTTATATATCTGAAATGCCTATCGGCACCTATTTTTAAAATGCCAATCAGTAACTATATCTGAAATGCCTATCGGCACCTATATCTGAAATGCCTATCGGCACCAATTTTTGAAATGCCTATCGGAAACTACATCTGGAATGCCTATCAGCACCTATATTTGAAATGCCTAGCGGCAACCATATCTGGAATGCCTATCGGCACCTATATTTTAATGCCTATCGGCTTCTATATCTGAAATGCCTATCGGCACCTATTTTTAAAATGCCAATCGGCACCTATATCTGAAATGCCTATCGGCACCTATATCTGAAATGCCTATCGGCACCTATATCTGAAATGCTTATCGGCACCTATTTTTGAAATCCTATCGGAAACTACATCTGAAATTCCTATCAGCACCTATATTTGAAATGCCTATCGGCAACCATATCTGGAATGCCTATCGGGCCCTATATTTGAAATGCCTATTGGCTTCTATATCTGAAAAGCCTATCGGCACCTATTTTTAAAATGCCAATCGGCAACTATATCTGTAATGCCTATCGGCACTTATATCTGAAATGCCTATCGGCACCTATTTTTGAAATGCCTATTGGAAACTACATCTGAAATGCCTATCAGCACCAATATTTGAATTGCCTATCGGCAACCATATCTGAAATGCCTATCGGCACCTATATTTGAAATGCCTATCGGCTTCTATATCTGAAATGCCTATCGGCACCTATTTTTAAAATGTCAATCGGCAACTATATCTGAAATGCCTATCGGAACCTATATCTGAAATGCCTATCGGCACCAATTTTTGAAATGCCTATCGGAAACTACATCTGAAATGCCTATCAGCACCTATATTTGAAATGCCTATCGGCAACCATATCTGGCATGCTTATCGGCGCCTATATTTTAATGCCTATCGGCTTCTATATCTGAAATGCCTATCGGCACTTATTTTTAAAATGCCAATCGGCAACTATATCTGAAATGCCTATCGGCACCTATATCTGAAATGCCTATCGGTACATATTTTTGAAATGCCTATCGGTAACTACATCTGAAATGCCTATCAGCACCTATATTTAAAATGCCTATCGACAACCATATCTGGAATGCCTATCGGCACCTATATTTGAAGTGCCTATCGGCTTCTATATCTGAAATGCCTATCGGCACCTATTTTTAAAATGCCAATCGGCAACTATATCTGAAATGCCTATCGGCACCTATGTCTGAAATGCCTATCGGCACCTATTTTTGAAATGCCTATCAGAAAATACATCTGAAATGCCTATCAGCACCTATTTTTGAAATGCCTATCGGCAACCATATCTGGAATGCCTATCGGCACCTATATTTGAAATGCCTATCGACTTCTATATCTGAAATGCCTACCGGCACCTATTTTTAAAATGCCAATCGGCAACTATATCTGAAGTGCCTATCGGCACCTATATCTGAAATGCCTATCGGCACCTATTTTTGAGATGCCTATCGAAAACTACATCTGAAATGCCTATCAGCACCTATATTTGAAATGCCTATCGGCAACCACATCAGAAATGCCTATCGGCACCTATATCTGAAATGCTTTTCGGCATTTATATCTGAAATGCCTATCGACACCTATATTTTAAATGCCTATCGGCACCAATATTTTAAATGCCTATCGGCAACTATATCTGATATGCCTATCGGCACCTTTATCTAAAATGCCTATCGGCACCTATTTTTGAAATGCCTTTTGGAAACTATATCTAAAATGCCTATCGGCACCTATTTTTAAAATGCCAATCGGCAACTATATCTGAAATGCCTATCGGCACCTATATATAAAATGCCTATCGGCACCTATTTTTTAAATGCCTATCGGAAACTACATCTGAAATGCCTATCAGCACCTATATTTGAAATGCCTATCGGCAACCATATCTGAAATGCCTATCGACACTTATATTTGAAATACCTATCGGCTTCTATATCTGAAATGCCTATCGGCACCTATTTTTAAAATGCCATTTGGCAACTATATCTGAAATGCCTATCGGCACCTATATCTGAAATGATTATCACACCAATTTTTTAAATGCTTATCGGAAACTACATCTGAAATGCCTTTCAGCACCTATATATCTGAAATGCCTA
Organism: Venustoraphidia nigricollis; assembly: GCA_034508555.1. Classification (NCBI taxonomy): domain Eukaryota; kingdom Metazoa; phylum Arthropoda; class Insecta; order Raphidioptera; family Raphidiidae; genus Venustoraphidia; species Venustoraphidia nigricollis. The sequence goes on along the minus strand of JAVRKA010000841.1, from coordinate 3,797 downwards.
TGGGCACCTATATCTGGAATGCCTATCGGCATCTATTTTTGAAATGCCTATCGGAAACTACATCTGAAATGCCTATCAGCACCTATATTTGAAATGCCTATCGGCAAACATAACTGAAATGCCTATCGACACCTATATAAGAAATACCTATCGGCAACTATATCTGAAATGCCTATCGGCACCTATTTTTAAAATGCCAATCGGCAACTATATCTGAAATGCCTATCGGCACCTATATCTGAAATGCCTATCGGTACCTATTTTTGAAATGCCTATCGGAAACTACATCTGAAATGCCTATCAGCACCTATATTTGAAATGCCTGTCGACAACCATATCTGGAATGCCTATCGGCACCTATTTTTGAAGTGCCTATCGGCTTCTATATCTGAAATGCCTATCGGCACCTATTTTTAAAATGCCACTCGGCAACTATATCTGAAATGCCTATCGGCATCTATATCTGAAATGCCTATCGGCACCTATTTTTGAAATGCCTATCGGAAACTACATCTGAAATGCCTATCAGCACCTATATTTGAAATGCCTATCGGCAACCATATCTGGGATGCCTATCGGCACCTATATTTGAAATGCCTATCGGCTTCTATATCTGAAATGCCTATCGGCACCTATTTTTAAAATGCCAATCGGCAACTATATTAGTAATGCCTATCGGCACCTATATCTGAAATGCCTATCGGCACCAATTTTTGAAATGCCTATCGGAAACTACATCTGAAATGCCTATCAGCACCTATATTTGAAATGCCTATCGGCAACCATATCTGGAATGCCTATCGGCACCTATATTTGAGATGCCTATCGGCTTCTATATCTGAAATGCCTATCGGCACCTGTTTTCAAAATGCCAATCGGCAACTATATCTGAAATGCCTATCGGCACCTATTTTTAAAATGCCAATCGGCAACTATATCTGAAATGCCTATCGGCACCTATATCTGAAATGCCTATCAGCACCTATTTTTGAAATGCCTATCGGAAACTACATTTGAAATGCCTATCAGCACCTATATTTGAAATGCCTATCGGCAACCATATCTGGAATGCCTATCGGCACCTATATTTGAGATGCCTATCGGCTTCTATATCTGAAATGCCTATCGGCACCTATTTTTAAAATGCCAATCGGCAACTATATCTGTAATGCCTATCGGCACCTATATCTGAAATGCATATCGGCACCTATTTTTGAAATGCCTATCGGAAACTACATCTGAAATGCCTATCTGCACCTATATTTGAAATGCCTATCGGCAACCATATCTGGAATGCCTATCGGCACCTATATTTGAAATGCCTATCGGCTTCTATATCTGAAATGCCTATCGGCACCTATTTTTAAAATGCGAATCGGCAACTATATCTGTAATGCCTATTGGCACCTATATCTGAAATGCCTATCGGTACTTATTTTTGAAATGCCTATCGGAAACTACATCTGAAATGCCTACCAGCACCTATATTTGAAATGCCTATCGGCAACCATATCTGGAATGCCTATCGGAACCTATATTTTAAATGCCTATCGGCTTCTATATCTGAAATGCCTATCGGCACCTATTTTTAAAATGCCAATCGGCAACTATATCTGAAATGCCTTTCGGCATTTATATCTGAAATGCCTATCAGCACCTATATTTGAAATGCCTATCGGCAACCATATCTGGAATGCCCATCGGCACCTATATTTGAAATGCCTATCGGTATCTATATCTGAAATGCCTATCGGCACCTATTTTTAAAATGCCAATCGGCAACTATATCTGAAGTTCCTATCGGCACCTATATCTGAAATGCCTATCGGATCCTATTTTTGAAATGCCTATCGAAAACTACATCTGAAATGCCTATCAGCACCTATATTTGAAATGCCTATCTGCAACCACATCAGAAATGCCTATCGGCACCTATATCTGAAATGCCTTTCGGCATTTATATCTGAAATGCCTATCGACACCTATATTTGAAATGCCTATCAGCACCCATATTTGAAATGCCTATCTGATATGCCTATCGGCACCTATATCTGAAATGTCTATCGGCACATATTTTTGAAATGCCTATAGGAAACTACATCTAAAATGCCTATCGGCACCTATTTTTAAAATGCCAATTGGCAACTATATCTGAAATGCTTATTGGCACCTATATCTGAAATGCCTATCGGCACCTATTTTTGAAATGCCTATCGGAAACTATATCTGAAATGCCTATCAGCACCCATATTTGAAATGCCTATCGGCAACCATATCTGGAATGCCTATCGGCACCTATATTTGAAATGCCTATCGGCTTCTATATGTGAAATGCCTATCGGCACCTGTTTTTAAAATGTCAATCGGCAACTATATCTGAAATGCCTATCGGCACCTATATCTGAAATGCCTATCGGCACCTATTTTTGAAATGCCTATCGGAAACTACATCTGAAATGCCTATCAGCACCTATATTTGAAATGCGTATCGGCAAACCATATCTGGAATGCGGATCAGCACCTATATTTGAAATGCCTATCGGCAACCATATCTGGAATGCTTACCGGCACCTATATTTGAAATGCCTATCGGCTTCTATATCTGAAATGCCTATCGGCACCTATTTTTAAAATGCCAATTGGCAACTATATCTGAAATGCCTATTGGCACCTATATCTGAAATGCCTATCGGCACCTATTTTTGAAATGCCTATCGGAAACTACATCTAAAATGCCTATCAGCACCCATATTTGAAATGCCTATCGGCAAACCATATCTGGAATGCCTATCGGCACCTATATTTGAAATGCCTATCGGCTTCTATATCTGAAATGCCTATCGGCACCTATTTTTAAAATGCCAATCGGCAACTCTATCTGTAATGCCTATCGGCACCTATATCTGAAATGCCTATCGGCACCTATTTTTGAAATGCCTATCGGAAACTACATCCGAAATGCCTATCAGCACCTATATTTAAAATGCCTATCGGCAACCATATCTGGAATGCCTATCGGCACCTATATTTGAAATGCCTATCGGCTTCTATATCTGAAATGCCAATCGGCACCTATTTTTAAAATGCCAATCGGCAATTATATCTGAAGTGCCTATTGGCACCTATATCTGAAATGTCTATCGGCACCTATTTTTGAAATGCCTATCGAAAACTACATCTGAAATGCCTATCAGCACCTATATTTGAAATGCCTATCGGCAACCACATCAGAAATGCCTATCGGCACCTATATCTGAAATGCCTTTCGGCAATTATATCTGAAATGCCTATCGATACCTATATTTGAAATGCCTATCGGCACCTATATTTTAAATACCTATCGGCAACTATATCTGATATGCCTATCGACACCTTGATCTGAAATGCCTATCGGCACCTATATCTGAAATGCCTATCGGCACCTATTTTTGAAATGCCTATCGGAAACCACATTTGAAATGCCTATCAGCACCTATATTTGAAATGCCTATCGGCAACCATATCTGGAATGCCTATCGGCACCTATATTTGAAATGCCTATCGGCTTCTATATCTGAAATGCCTATCGGCACCTATTTTTAAAATGCCAATCGGCAACTATATCCGTAATGCCTATCGGCACCTATATCTGAAATGCCTATCAGCACCTATTTTTGAAATGCCTATCGGAAACTACATCTGAAATGCCTACCAGCACCTATATTTGAAATGCCTATCGGCAACCATATCTGGAATGCCTATCGGAACCTATATTTGAAATGCCTATCGGCTTCTATATCTGAAATGCCTATCGACAC
>JAVRKA010000840.1:0-46572 GCA_034508555.1 Venustoraphidia nigricollis | reverse complement strand
CGACACCTATATCTGAAATGCCTATCGACACCTATTTTTGAAATGCCTATCGGAAACTACATCTGAAATGCCTATCAGCACCTATATTTGAAATGCCTATCGGCAACCATATTTGGAATGCCTATCGGCACCTATATTTGAAATGCCTATCGGCTTCTATATCTGAAATGCCTATCGGCACCTATTTTTAAAATGCCAATCGGCAACTATATCTGAAATGCCTATCGGCACCTATATCTGAAATGCCTATCGACACCTATATCTGAAATGCCTATCGACAACTATATCTGAAATGCCTATCGACATCTATATCTGAAATGCCTATCGACACCTATATCTGAAATGCCTATCGACACCTATATCTGAAATGCCTATCGACACCTATATCTGAAATGCCTATCGACACCTATATCTGAAATGCCTATCGACACCTATATCTGAAATGCCTATCGACACCTATTTTTGAAATGCCTATCGGAAACTACATCTGAAATGCCTATCAGCACCTATATTTGAAATGCCTATCGGCAACCATATCTGGAATGCCTATCGGCACCTATATTCGAAATGCCTATCGGCTTCTATATCTGAAATGCCTATCGGCACCTATTTTTAAAATACCATTCGGCAACTATATCTGAAATGCCTATCGGCACCTATATCTGAAATGCCTATCGACACCTATATCTGAAATTCCTATCGACACCTATATCTGAAATGCCTATCGACACCTATATCTGAAATGCCTATCGACACCTATATCTGAAATGCCTATCGACACCTATATCTGAAATGCCTATCGACACCTATATCTGAAATGCCTATCGACACCTATATCTAAAATGCCTATCGACACCTATTTTTGAAATGCCTATCGGAAACTACATCTGAAATGCCTATCAGCACCTATATTTGAAATGCCTATCGGCAACCATATCTGGAATGCCTATCGGCACCTATATTTGAAATGCCTATCGGCTTCTATATCTGAAATGCCTATCGGCACCTATTTTTAAAATGCCAATCGGCAACTATATCTGAAATGCCTATCGGCACCTATATCTGAAATGCCTATCGACGCCTATATCTGAAATGCCTATCGACACTTATATCTGAAATGCCTATCGACACCTATATCTGAAATGCCTATCGACACCTATATCTGAAATGCCTATCGACACCTATATCTGAAATGCCTATCGACACCTATATCAGAAATGCCTATCGACACCTTTATCTGAAAAGCCTATCGACACCTATATCTGAAATGCCTATCGACACCTATTTTTGAAATGCCTATCGGAAACTACATCTGAAATGCCTATCAGCACCTATATCTGAAATGCCTATCGACACCTATATCTGAAATGCCTATCGACACCTATATCTAAAATGCCTATCGACACCTATTTTTGAAATGCCTATCGGAAACTACATCTGAAATGCCTATCAGCACCTATATTTGAAATGCCTATCGGCAACCATATCTGGAATGCCTATCGGCACCTATATTTGAAATGCCTATCGGCTTCTATATCTGAAATGCCTATCGGCACCTATTTTTAAAATGCCAATCGGCAACTATATCTGAAATGCCTATCGGCACCTATATCTGAAATGCCTATCGACACCTATATCTGAAATGCCTATCGACACTTATATCTGAAATGCCTATCGACACCTATATCTGAAATGCCTATCGACACCTATTTTTGAAATGCCTATCGGAAACTACATCTGAAATGCCTATCAGCACCTATATTTGAAATGCCTATCGACACCTATATCTGAAATGCCTATCGACACCTATATCTGAAATGCCTATCGACACCTATATCTGAAATGCCTATCGACACCTATATCTGAAATTCCTATCGACAATTATATCTGAAATGCCTATCGACACCTATATCTGAAATGCCTATCGACACCTATTTTTGAAATGCCTATCGGAAACTACATCTGAAATGCCTATCAGCACCTATATTTGAAATGCCTATCGGCAACCATATCTGGAATGCCTATCGGCACTTATATTTGAAATGCCTATCGGCTTCTATATCTGAAATGCCTATCGGCACCTATTTTTAAAATGCCAATCGGCAACTATATCTGAAATGCCTATCGGCACCTATATCTGAAATGCCTATCGACACCTATATCTGAAATGCCTATCGACAACTATATCTGAAATGCCTATCGACACCTATATCTGAAATGCCTATCGACACCTATATCTGAAATGCCTATCGACACCTATATCTGAAATGCCTATCGACACCTATATCTGAAATGCAATCGACACCTATATCTGAAATGCCTATCGACACCTATATCTGAAATGCCTATCGACACCTATTTTTGAAATGCCTATCGGAAACTACATCTGAAATGCCTATCAGCACCTATATTTGAAATGCCTATCGGCAACCATATCTGGAATGCCTATCGGCACCTATATTCGAAATGCCTATCGGCTTCTATATCTGAAATGCCTATCGGCACCTATTTTTAAAATGCCATTCGGCAACTATATCTGAAATGCCTATCGGCACCTATATCTGAAATGCCTATCGACACCTATATCTGAAATTCCTATCGACACCTATATCTGAAATGCCTATCGACACCTATATCTGAAATGCCTATCGACACCTATATCTGAAATGCCTATCGACACCTATATCTGAAATGCCTATCGACACCTATATCTAAAATGCCTATCGACACCTATTTTTGAAATGCCTATCGGAAACTACATCTAAAATGCCTATCAGCACCTATATTTGAAATGCCTATCGGCAACCATATCTGGAATGCCTATCGGCACCTATATTTGAAATGCCTATCGGCTTCTATATCTGAAATGCCTATCGGCACCTATTTTTAAAATGCCAATCGGCAACTATATCTGAAATGCCTATCGGCACCTATATCTGAAATGCCTATCGACACCTATATCTGAAATGCCTATCGACACTTATATCTGAAATGCATATCGACACCTATATCTGAAATGCCTATCGACACCTATATCTGAAATGCCTATGGACACCTATATCTGAAATGCCTATCGACACCTATATCAGAAATGCCTATCGACACCTTTATCTGAAATGCCTATCGACACCTATATCTGAAATGCCTATCGACACCTATTTTTTAAATGCCTATCGGAAACTACATCTGAAATGCCTATCAGCACCTATATCTGAAATGCCTATCGACACCTATATCTGAAATGCCTATCGACACCTATATCTAAAATGCCTATCGACACCTATTTTTGAAATGCCTATCGAAAACTACATCTGAAATGCCTATCAGCACCTATATTTGAAATGCCTATCGGCAACCATATCTGGAATGCCTATCGGCACCTATATTTGAAATGCCTATCGGCTTCTATATCTGAAATGCCTATCGGCACATATTTTTAAAATGCCAATCGGCAACTATATCTGAAATGCCTATCGGCACCTATATCTGAAATGCCTATCGACACCTATATCTGAAATGCCTATCGACACTTATATCTGAAATGCCTATCGACACCTATATCTGAAATGCCTATCGACACCTATATCTGAAATGCCTATCGACACCTATATCTGAAATGCCTATCGACACCTATATCAGAAATGCCTATCGACACCTTTATCTGAAATGCCTATCGACACCTATATCTGAAATGCCTATCGACACCTATTTTTGAAATGCCTATCGGAAACTACATCTGAAATGCCTATCAGCACCTATATTTGAAATGCCTATCGGCAACCATATCTGGAATGCCTATCGGCACCTATATTTGAAATGCCTATCGGCTTCTATATCTGAAATGCCTATCGGCACCTATTTTTAAAATGCCAATCGGCAACTATATCTGAAATGCCTATCGGCACCTATATCTGAAATGCCTAACGACACCTATATCTGAAATGCCTATCGACACCTATATCTTAAATTCCTATCGACACCTATATCTGAAATGCCTATCGACACCTATATCTGAAATGCCTATCGACACCTATATCTGAAATGCCTATCGACACCTATATCTGAAATGCCTATCGACACCTATTTTTGAAATGCCTATCGGAAACTACATCTGAAATGCCTATCAGCACCTATATTTGAAATGCCTATCGGCAACCATATCTGGAATGCCTATCGGCACCTATATTCGAAATGCCTATCGGCTTCTATATCTGAAATGCCTATCGGCACCTATTTTTAAAATGCCATTCGGCAACTATATCTGAAATGCCTATCGGCACCTATATCTGAAATGCCTATCGACACCTATATCTGAAATTCCTATCGACACCTATATCTGAAATGCCTATCGACACCTATATCTGAAATGCCTATCGACACCTATATCTGAAATGCCTATCGACACCTATATCTGAAATGCCTATCGACACCTATATCTGAAATGCCTATCGACACCTATATCTAAAATGCCTATCGACACCTATTTTTGAAATGCCTATCGGAAACTACATCTGAAATGCCTATCAGCACCTATATTTGAAATGCCTATCGGCAACCATATCTGGAATGCCTATCGGCACCTATATTTGAAATGCCTATCGGCTTCTATATCTGAAATGCCTATCGGCACCTATTTTTAAAATGCCAATCGGCAACTATATCTGAAATGCCTATCGGCACCTATATCTGAAATGCCTATCGACACCTATATCTGAAATGCCTATCGACACTTATATCTGAAATGCCTATCGACACCTATATCTGAAATGCCTATCGACACCTATATCTGAAATGCCTATCGACACCTATATCTGAAATGCCTATCGACACCTATATCAGAAATGCCTATCGACACCTTTATCTGAAAAGCCTATCGACACCTATATCTGAAATGCCTATCGACACCTATTTTTGAAATGCCTATCGGAAACTACATCTGAAATGCCTATCAGCACCTATATCTGAAATGCCTATCGACACCTATATCTGAAATGCCTATCGACACCTATATCTAAAATGCCTATCGACACCTATTTTTGAAATGCCTATCGGAAACTACATCTGAAATGCCTATCAGCACCTATATTTGAAATGCCTATCGGCAACCATATCTGGAATGCCTATCGGCACCTATATTTGAAATGCCTATCGGCTTCTATATCTGAAATGCCTATCGGCACCTATTTTTAAAATGCCAATCGGCAACTATATCTGAAATGCCTATCGGCACCTATATCTGAAATGCCTATCGACACCTATATCTGAAATGCCTATCGACACTTATATCTGAAATGCCTATCGACACCTATATCTGAAATGCCTATCGACACCTATTTTTGAAATGCCTATCGGAAACTACATCTGAAATGCCTATCAGCACCTATATTTGAAATGCCTATCGACACCTATATCTGAAATGCCTATCGACACCTATATCTGAAATGCCTATCGACACCTATATCTGAAATGCCTATCGACACCTATATCTGAAATTCCTATCGACAATTATATCTGAAATGCCTATCGACACCTATATCTGAAATGCCTATCGACACCTATTTTTGAAATGCCTATCGGAAACTACATCTGAAATGCCTATCAGCACCTATATTTGAAATGCCTATCGGCAACCATATCTGGAATGCCTATCGGCACCTATATTTGAAATGCCTATCGGCTTCTATATCTGAAATGCCTATCGGCACCTATTTTTAAAATGCCAATCGGCAACTATATCTGAAATGCCTATCGGCACCTATATCTGAAATGCCTATCGACACCTATATCTGAAATGCCTATCGACAACTATATCTGAAATGCCTATCGACACCTATATCTGAAATGCCTATCGACACCTATATCTGAAATGCCTATCGACACCTATATCTGAAATGCCTATCGACACCTATATCTGAAATGCAATCGACACCTATATCTGAAATGCCTATCGACACCTATTTTTGAAATGCCTATCGGAAACTACATCTGAAATGCCTATCAGCACCTATATTTGAAATGCCTATCGGCAACCATATCTGGAATGCCTATCGGCACCTATATTCGAAATGCCTATCGGCTTCTATATCTGAAATGCCTATCGGCACCTATTTTTAAAATGCCATTCGGCAACTATATCTGAAATGCCTATCGGCACCTATATCTGAAATGCCTATCGACACCTATATCTGAAATTCCTATCGACACCTATATCTGAAATGCCTATCGACACCTATATCTGAAATGCCTATCGACACCTATATCTGAAATGCCTATCGACACCTATATCTGAAATGCCTATCGACACCTATATCTAAAATGCCTATCGACACCTATTTTTGAAATGCCTATCGGAAACTACATCTGAAATGCCTATCAGCACCTATATTTTGAAATGCCTATCGGCAACCATATCTGGAATGCCTATCGGCACCTATATTTGAAATGCCTATCGGCTTCTATATCTGAAATGCCTTTCGGCACCTATTTTTAAAATGCCAATCGGCAACTATATCTGAAATGCCTATCGGCACCTATATCTGAAATGCCTATCGACACCTATATCTGAAATGCCTATCGACACTTATATCTGAAATGCATATCGACACCTATATCTGAAATGCCTATCGACACCTATATCTGAAATGCCTATCGACACCTATATCTGAAATGCCTATCGACACCTATATCAGAAATGCCTATCGACACCTTTATCTGAAATGCCTATCGACACCTATATCTGAAATGCCTATCGACACCTATTTTTGAAATGCCTATCGGAAACTACATCTGAAATGCCTATCAGCACCTATATCTGAAATGCCTATCGACACCTATATCTGAAATGCCTATCGACACCTATATCTAAAATGCCTATCGACACCTATTTTTGAAATGCCTATCGAAAACTACATCTGAAATGCCTATCAGCACCTATATTTGAAATGCCTATCGGCAACCATATCTGGAATGCCTATCGGCACCTATATTTGAAATGCCTATCGGCTTCTATATCTGAAATGCCTATCGGCACATATTTTTAAAATGCCAATCGGCAACTATATCTGAAATGCCTATCGGCACCTATATCTGAAATGCCTATCGACACCTATATCTGAAATGGCTATCGACACTTATATCTGAAATGCCTATCGACACCTATATCTGAAATGCCTATCGACACCTATATCTGAAATGCCTATCGACACCTATATCTGAAATGCCTATCGACACCTATATCAGAAATGCCTATCGACACCTTTATCTGAAATGCCTATCGACACCTATATCTGAAATGCCTATCGACACCTATTTTTGAAATGCCTATCGGAAACTACATCTGAAATGCCTATCAGCACCTATATTTGAAATGCCTATCGGCAACCATATCTGGAATGCCTATCGGCACCTATATTTGAAATGCCTATCTATTTCTATATCTGAAATGCCTATCGGCACCTATTTTTAAAATGCCAATCGGCAACTATATCTGAAATGCCTATCGGCACCTATATCTGAAATGCCTAACGACACCTATATCTGAAATGCCTATCGACACCTATATCTTAAATTCCTATCGACACCTATATCTGAAATGCCTATCGACACCTATATCTGAAATGCCTATCGACACCTATATCTGAAATGCCTATCGACACCTATATCTGAAATGCCTATCGACACCTATATCTGAATTGCCTATCGACACCTATTTTTGAAATGCCTATCGGAAACTACATCTGAAATGCTAATCAGCACCTATATTTGAAATGCCTATCGGCAACCATATCTGGAATGCCTATCGGCACCTATATTTGAAATGCCTATCGGCTTCTATATCTGAAATGCCTATCGGCACCTATTTTTAAAATGCCAATCGGCAACTATATCTGAAATGCCTATCGGCACCTATATCTGAAATGCCTATCGACACCTATATCTGAAATGCCTATCGACACCTATATCTGAAATGCCTATCGACACCTATATCTGAAATGCCTATCGACACCTATATCTGAAATGCCTATCGATACCTATATCTGAAATGCCTATCGACACCTATATCTGAAATGCCTATCGACACCTATATCTGAAATGCCTATCGACACCTATATCTGAAATGCCTATCGACACCTATTTTTGAAATGCCTATCGGAAACTACATCTGAAATGCCTATCAGCACCTATATTTAAAATGCCTATCGGCAACCATATCTGCAATGCCTATCGGCAACCTATATTTGAAATGCCTATTGGCTTCTATATCTGAAATGCCTGTCGGCACCTATTTTTAAAATGCCAATCGGCAACTATATCTGAAATGCCTATCGGCACCTATATCTAAAATGCCTATCGACACCTATATCTGAAATGCCTATCGACACCTATATCTGAAATGCCTATCGACACCTATATCTGAAAAGCCTATCGACACCTATATCTGAATTGCCTACCGACACCTATATCTGAAATGCCTATCGACACCTATATCTGAAATGCCTATCGACACCTATATCTGAAATGCCTATCGACACCTATTTTTGAAATGCCTATCGGAAACTACATCTGAAATGCCTATCAGCACCTATATTTGAAATGCCTATCGGCAACCATGTCTGGAATGCCTATCGGCACCTATATTTGAAATGCCAATCGGCTTCTATATCTGAAATGCCTATCGGCACCTATTTTCAAGATGCCAATCGGCAACTATATCTGAAATGTCTATCGGCACCTATATCTGAAATGCCTATCGACACCTATATCTGAAATGCCTATCGACACTTATATCTGAAATGCCTATCGACACCTATATCTGAAATGCCTATCGACACCTATATCTGAAATGCCTATCGACACCTATATCTAATATGCCTATCGACACCTATATCTGAAATGCCTATCGACACATATTTTTGAAATGCCTATCGGAAACTACATCTGAAATGCCTATCAGCACCTATATTTGAAATGCCTATCGGCAACCATATCTGGAATGCCTATCGGCACCTATATTTAAAATGCCTATTGGCTTCTATATCTGAAATGCCTATCGGCACCTATTTTTAAAATGCCAATCGGCAACTATATCTGGAATGCCTATCGGCACCTATATCTGAAATGCCTATCGACACCTATATCTGAAATGCCTATCGACACCTATATCTGAAATGCCTATCGACACATATATCTGAAATGCCTATCGACACCTATATCTGAAATGCCTATCGACACCTATATCTGAAATGCCTATCGACACCTATATCTGAAATGCCTATCGACACCTATATCTAAAATGCCTATCGACACCTATATCTGAAATGCCTATCGACACCTATTTTTGAAATGCCTATCGGAAACTACATCTGAAATGCCTATCAGCACCTATATTTGAATTGCCTGTCGGCAACCCTATCTGGAATGCCTATCGGCACCTATATTTGAAATGCCTATCGGCTTCTATATCTGAAATGCCTATCGGCACCTATATCTGAAATGCCTATCGACACCTATATCTGAAATGCCTATCGACACCTATATCTGAAATGCCTATCGACACCTATATCTGAAATGCCTATCGACACCTATATCTGAAATGCCTATCGACACCTATATCTGAAATGCCTATCGACAATTATATCTGAAATGCCTATCGACACCTATTTTTGAAATGCCTATCGGAAACTACATCTGAAATGCCTATCAGCACCTATATTTGAAATGCCTATCGGCAACCATATCTCGAATGCCTATCGGCACCTATATTTGAAATGCCTAACGGCTTCTATATCTGAAATGCCTATCGGCACATATTTTTAAAATGCCAATCGGCAACTATATCTGAAATGCCTATCGGCACATATATCTGAAATGCCTATCGACACCTATATCTGAAATGCCTATCGACACCTATATCTGAAATGCCTATCGACACCTATATCTGAAATGCCTATCGACACCTATATCTGAAATGCCTATCGACACCTATATCTGAAATGCCTATCGACACCTATATCTGAAATGCCTATCGACACCTATATCTGAAATGCCTATCGACACCTATTTTTGAAATGCCTATCGGAAACTACATCTGAAATGCCTATCAGCACCTATATTTGAAATGCCTATCGGCAACCATATCTGGAATGCCTATCGGCACCTATATTTGAAATGCCTATCGGCTTCTATATCTGGAATGCCTATCGGCACCTATTTTTAAAATGCCAATCGGCAATTATATCTGAAATGCCTATCGGCACCTATATCTTAAATGCCTATAGACACCTATATCTGAAATGCCTATCGACACCTATATCTGAAATGCCTATCGACACCTATATCTGAAATGCCTATCGACACCTATATCTGAAATGCCTATCGACACCTATATCTGAAATGCCTATCGACACCTATATCTGAAATGCCTATCGACACCTATATCTGAAATGCCTATCGACACCTATATCTGAAATGCCTATCGACACCTATTTTTGAAATGCCTATCGTAAACTACATCTGAAATGCCTATCAGCACCTATATTTGAAATGCCTATCGGCAACCATATCTGGAATGCCTATCGGCACCTATATTTGAAATGCCTATCGGCTTCTATATCTGAAATGCCTATCGGCACCTATTTTTAAAATGCCAATCGGCAACTATATCTGAAATGCCTATCGGCACCTATATCTGAAATGCCTATCGTCACCTATATCTGAAATGCCTATCGACACCTATATCTGAAATGCCTATCGCCACCTATATCTGAAATGCCTATCGACACCTATATCTGAAATGCCTATCGACACCTATATCTGAAATGCCTATCGACACCTATATCTGAAATGCCTATCGACACCTATATCTGAAATGCCTATCGACACCTATATCTGAAATGCCTATCGACACCTATTTTTGAAATGCCTATCGGAAACTACATCTGAAATGCCTATCAGCACCTATATTTGAAATGCCTATCGGCAACCATATCTGGAATGCCTATCGGCACCTATATTTGAAATGCCTATCGGCTTCTATATCTGAAATGCCTATCGGCACCTATTTTTAAAATGCCAATCAGCAACTATATCTGAAATGCCTATCGGCACCTATATCTGAAATGCCTATCGACACCTATATCTGAAATGCCTATCGACACCTATATCTGAAATGCCTATCGACACCTATATCTGAAATGCCTATCGACACCTATATCTGAAATGCTTATCGACACCTATATCTGAAATGCCTATCGACACCTATATCTGAAATGCCTATCGACACCTATATCTGAAATGCCTATCGACACCTATATCTGAAATGCCTATCGACACCTATTTTTGAAATGCCTATCGGAAACTACATCTGAAATGCCTATCAGCACCTATATTTAAAATGCCTATCGGCAACCATATCTGCAATGCCTATCGGCAACCTATATTTGAAATGCCTATTGGCTTCTATATCTGAAATGCCTGTCGGCACCTATTTTTAAAATGCCAATCGGCAACTATATCTGAAATGCCTATCGGCACCTATATCTAAAATGCCTATCGACACCTATATCTGAAATGCCTATCGACACCTATATCTGAAATGCCTATCGACACCTATATCTGAAAAGCCTATCGACACCTATATCTGAATTGCCTACCGACACCTATATCTGAAATGCCTATCGACACCTATATCTGAAATGCCTATCGACACCTATATCTGAAATGCCTATCGACACCTATTTTTGAAATGCCTATCGGAAACTACATCTGAAATGCCTATCAGCACCTATATTTGAAATGCCTATCGGCAACCATGTCTGGAATGCCTATCGGCACCTATATTTGAAATGCCAATCGGCTTCTATATCTGAAATGCCTATCGGCACCTATTTTCAAGATGCCAATCGGCAACTATATCTGAAATGTCTATCGGCACCTATATCTGAAATGCCTATCGACACCTATATCTGAAATGCCTATCGACACTTATATCTGAAATGCCTATCGACACCTATATCTGAAATGCCTATCGACACCTATATCTGAAATGCCTATCGACACCTATATCTAATATGCCTATCGACACCTATATCTGAAATGCCTATCGACACATATTTTTGAAATGCCTATCGGAAACTACATCTGAAATGCCTATCAGCACCTATATTTGAAATGCCTATCGGCAACCATATCTGGAATGCCTATCGGCACCTATATTTAAAATGCCTATTGGCTTCTATATCTGAAATGCCTATCGGCACCTATTTTTAAAATGCCAATCGGCAACTATATCTGGAATGCCTATCGGCACCTATATCTGAAATGCCTATCGACACCTATATCTGAAATGCCTATCGACACCTATATCTGAAATGCCTATCGACACATATATCTGAAATGCCTATCGACACCTATATCTGAAATGCCTATCGACACCTATATCTGAAATGCCTATCGACACCTATATCTGAAATGCCTATCGACACCTATATCTAAAATGCCTATCGACACCTATATCTGAAATGCCTATCGACACCTATTTTTGAAATGCCTATCGGAAACTACATCTGAAATGCCTATCAGCACCTATATTTGAATTGCCTGTCGGCAACCCTATCTGGAATGCCTATCGGCACCTATATTTGAAATGCCTATCGGCTTCTATATCTGAAATGCCTATCGGCACCTATATCTGAAATGCCTATCGACACCTATATCTGAAATGCCTATCGACACCTATATCTGAAATGCCTATCGACACCTATATCTGAAATGCCTATCGACACCTATATCTGAAATGCCTATCGACACCTATATCTGAAATGCCTATCGACAATTATATCTGAAATGCCTATCGACACCTATTTTTGAAATGCCTATCGGAAACTACATCTGAAATGCCTATCAGCACCTATATTTGAAATGCCTATCGGCAACCATATCTCGAATGCCTATCGGCACCTATATTTGAAATGCCTAACGGCTTCTATATCTGAAATGCCTATCGGCACATATTTTTAAAATGCCAATCGGCAACTATATCTGAAATGCCTATCGGCACATATATCTGAAATGCCTATCGACACCTATATCTGAAATGCCTATCGACACCTATATCTGAAATGCCTATCGACACCTATATCTGAAATGCCTATCGACACCTATATCTGAAATGCCTATCGACACCTATATCTGAAATGCCTATCGACACCTATATCTGAAATGCCTATCGACACCTATATCTGAAATGCCTATCGACACCTATTTTTGAAATGCCTATCGGAAACTACATCTGAAATGCCTATCAGCACCTATATTTGAAATGCCTATCGGCAACCATATCTGGAATGCCTATCGGCACCTATATTTGAAATGCCTATCGGCTTCTATATCTGGAATGCCTATCGGCACCTATTTTTAAAATGCCAATCGGCAATTATATCTGAAATGCCTATCGGCACCTATATCTTAAATGCCTATAGACACCTATATCTGAAATGCCTATCGACACCTATATCTGAAATGCCTATCGACACCTATATCTGAAATGCCTATCGACACCTATATCTGAAATGCCTATCGACACCTATATCTGAAATGCCTATCGACACCTATATCTGAAATGCCTATCGACACCTATATCTGAAATGCCTATCGACACCTATATCTGAAATGCCTATCGACACCTATTTTTGAAATGCCTATCGTAAACTACATCTGAAATGCCTATCAGCACCTATATTTGAAATGCCTATCGGCAACCATATCTGGAATGCCTATCGGCACCTATATTTGAAATGCCTATCGGCTTCTATATCTGAAATGCCTATCGGCACCTATTTTTAAAATGCCAATCGGCAACTATATCTGAAATGCCTATCGGCACCTATATCTGAAATGCCTATCGTCACCTATATCTGAAATGCCTATCGACACCTATATCTGAAATGCCTATCGCCACCTATATCTGAAATGCCTATCGACACCTATATCTGAAATGCCTATCGACACCTATATCTGAAATGCCTATCGACACCTATATCTGAAATGCCTATCGACACCTATATCTGAAATGCCTATCGACACCTATATCTGAAATGCCTATCGACACCTATTTTTGAAATGCCTATCGGAAACTACATCTGAAATGCCTATCAGCACCTATATTTGAAATGCCTATCGGCAACCATATCTGGAATGCCTATCGGCACCTATATTTGAAATGCCTATCGGCTTCTATATCTGAAATGCCTATCGGCACCTATTTTTAAAATGCCAATCAGCAACTATATCTGAAATGCCTATCGGCACCTATATCTGAAATGCCTATCGACACCTATATCTGAAATGCCTATCGACACCTATATCTGAAATGCCTATCGACACCTATATCTGAAATGCCTATCGACACCTATATCTGAAATGCTTATCGACACCTATATCTGAAATGCCTATCGACACCTATATCTGAAATGCCTATCGACACCTATATCTGAAATGCCTATCGGCACCTATTTTTGAAATGCCTATCGGAAACTACATCTGAAATGCCTATCAGCACCTATATTTGAAATGCCTATCGGCAACCATATCTGGAATGCCTATCGGCACCTATATTTGAAATGCCTATCGGCTTCTATATCTGAAATGCCTATCGGCACCTATTTTTAAAATGCCAATCGGCAACTATATCTGAAATGCCTATCGGCACCTATATCTGAAATGCCTATCGACACCTATATCTGAAATGCTTATCGACACCTATATCTGAAATGCCTATCGACACCTATATCTGAAATGCCTATCGACACCTATATCTGAAATGCCTATCGACACCTACATCTGAAATGCCTATCGACACCTATATCTGAAATGCCTATCGACACCTATATCTGAAATGCCTATCGACACCTATTTTTGAAATGCCTATCGGAAACTACATCTGAAATGCCTATCAGCACCTATATTTGAAATGCCTATCGGCAACCATTCTGGAATGCCTATCGGCACCTATATTTGAAATGCCTATCGGCTTCTATATCTGAAATGCCTATCGGCACCTATTTTTAAAATGCCAATCGGCAACTATATCTGAAATGCCTATCGGCACCTATATCTGAAATGCCTATCGACACCTATATCTGAAATGCCTATTGACACCTATATCTGAAATGCCTATCGACACCTATATCTGAAATGCCTATCGACACCTATATCTGAAATGCCTATCGATACCTATATCTGAAATGCCTATCGACACCTATATCTGAAATGCCTATTGACACCTATATCTGAAATGCCTATCGACACCTATATCTGAAATGCCTATCGACACCTATTTTTGAAATGCCTATCGGAAACTACATCTGAAATGCCTATCAGCACCTATATTTGAAATGCCTATCGGCAACCATATCTGGAATGCCTATCGGCACCTATATTTGAAATGCCTATCGGCTTCTATATCTGAAATGCCTATCGGCACCTATTTTTAAAATGCCAATCGGCAACTATATCTGAAATGCCTATCGGCACCTATACCTGAAATGCCTATCGACACCTATATCTGAAATGCCTATCGACACCTATATCTGAAATGCCTATCGACACCTATATCTGAAATGCCTATCGACACCTATATCTGAAATGCCTATCGACACCTATATCTGAAATGCCTATCGACACCTATTTTTGAAATGCCTATCGGAAACTACATCTGAAATGCCTATCAGCACCTATATTTGAAATGCCTATCGGCAACCATATCTGAAATGCCTATCGGCACCTATATTTGAAATGCCTATCGGCTTCTATATCTGAAATGCCTATCGGCACCTATTTTTAAAATGCCAATCGGCAACTATATCTGAAATGCCTATCGGCACCTATATCTGAAATGCTTATCGACACCTATATCTGAAATGCCTATCGACACCTATATCTGAAATGCCTATCGACACCTATATCAGAAATGCCTATCGACACCTACATCTGAAATGCCTATCGACACCTATATCTGAAATGCCTATCGGAAACTACATCTGAAATGCCTATCAGCACCTATATTTGAAATGCCTATCGGCAACCATATCTGGAATGCCTATCGGCACCTATATTTGAAATGCCTATCGGCAACCATATCTGGAATGCCTATCGGCACCTATATTTGAAATGCCTATCGGCTTCTATATCTGAAATGCCTATCGGCACCTATTTTTAAAATGCCAATCGGCAACTATATCTGAAATGCCTATCGGCACCTATATCTGAAATGCCTATCGACACCTATATCTGAAATGCCTATCGACACTTATATCTGAAATGCCTATCGACACCTATATCTGAAATGCCTATCGACACCTATTTTTGAAATGCCTATCGGAAACTACATCTGAAATGCCTATCAGCACCTATATTTGAAATGCCTATCGACACCTATATCTGAAATGCCTATCGACACCTATATCTGAAATGCCTATCGACACCTATATCTGAAATGCCTATCGACACCTATATCCGAAATTCCTATCGACAATTATATCTGAAATGCCTATCGACACCTATATCTGAAATGCCTATCGACACCTATTTTTGAAATGCCTATCGGAAACTACATCTGAAATGCCTATCAGCACCTATATTTGAAATGCCTATCGGCAACCATATCTGGAATGCCTATCGGCACCTATATTTGAAATGCCTATCGGCTTCTATATCTGAAATGCCTATCGGCACCTATTTTTAAAATGCCAATCGGCAACTATATCTGAAATGCCTATCGGCACCTATATCTGAAATGCCTATCGACACCTATATCTGAAATGCCTATCGACAACTATATCTGAAATGCCTATCGACACCTATATCTGAAATGCCTATCGACAACTATATCTGAAATGCCTATCGACACCTATATCTGAAATGCCTATCGACACCTATATCTGAAATGCAATCGACACCTATATCTGAAATGCCTATCGACACCTATTTTTGAAATGCCTATCGGAAACTACATCTGAAATGCCTATCAGCACCTATATTTGAAATGCCTATCGGCAACCATATCTGGAATGCCTATCGGCACCTATATTCGAAATGCCTATCGGCTTCAATATCTGAAATGCCTATCGGCACCTATTTTTAAAATGCCATTCGGCAACTATATCTGAAATGCCTATCGGCACCTATATCTGAAATGCCTATCGACACCTATATCTGAAATTCCTATCGACACCTATATCTGAAATGCCTATCGACACCTATATCTGAAATGCCTATCGACACCTATATCTGAAATGCCTATCGACACCTATATCTGAAATGCCTATCGACACCTATATCTAAAATGCCTATCGACACCTATTTTTGAAATGCCTATCGGAAACTACATCTGAAATGCCTATCAGCACCTATATTTTGAAATGCCTATCGGCAACCATATCTGGAATGCCTATCGGCACCTATATTTGAAATGCCTATCGGCTTCTATATCTGAAATGCCTTTCGGCACCTATTTTTAAAATGCCAATCGGCAACTATATCTGAAATGCCTATCGGCACCTATATCTGAAATGCCTATCGACACCTATATCTGAAATGCCTATCGACACTTATATCTGAAATGCATATCGACACCTATATCTGAAATGCCTATCGACACCTATATCTGAAATGCCTATCGACACCTATATCTGAAATGCCTATCGACACCTATATCAGAAATGCCTATCGACACCTTTATCTGAAATGCCTATCGACACCTATATCTGAAATGCCTATCGACACCTATTTTTGAAATGCCTATCGGAAACTACATCTGAAATGCCTATCAGCACCTATATCTGAAATGCCTATCGACACCTATATCTGAAATGCCTATCGACACCTATATCTAAAATGCCTATCGACACCTATTTTTGAAATGCCTATCGAAAACTACATCTGAAATGCCTATCAGCACCTATATTTGAAATGCCTATCGGCAACCATATCTGGAATGCCTATCGGCACCTATATTTGAAATGCCTATCGGCTTCTATATCTGAAATGCCTATCGGCACATATTTTTAAAATGCCAATCGGCAACTATATCTGAAATGCCTATCGGCACCTATATCTGAAATGCCTATCGACACCTATATCTGAAATGCCTATCGACACTTATATCTGAAATGCCTATCGACACCTATATCTGAAATGCCTATCGACACCTATATCTGAAATGCCTATCGACACCTATATCTGAAATGCCTATCGACACCTATATCAGAAATGCCTATCGACACCTTTATCTGAAATGCCTATCGACACCTATATCTGAAATGCCTATCGACACCTATTTTTGAAATGCCTATCGGAAACTACATCTGAAATGCCTATCAGCACCTATATTTGAAATGCCTATCGGCAACCATATCTGGAATGCCTATCGGCACCTATATTTGAAATGCCTATCTACTTCTATATCTGAAATGCCTATCGGCACCTATTTTTAAAATGCCAATCGGCAACTATATCTGAAATGCCTATCGGCACCTATATCTGAAATGCCTAACGACACCTATATCTGAAATGCCTATCGACACCTATATCTTAAATTCCTATCGACACCTATATCTGAAATGCCTATCGACACCTATATCTGAAATGCCTATCGACACCTATATCTGAAATGCCTATCGACACCTATATCTGAAATGCCTATCGACACCTATATCTGAATTGCCTATCGACACCTATTTTTGAAATGCCTATCGGAAACTACATCTGAAATGCTAATCAGCACCTATATTTGAAATGCCTATCGGCAACCATATCTGGAATGCCTATCGGCACCTATATTTGAAATGCCTATCGGCTTCTATATCTGAAATGCCTATCGGCACCTATTTTTAAAATGCCAATCGGCAACTATATCTGAAATGCCTATCGGCACCTATATCTGAAATGCCTATCGACACCTATATCTGAAATGCCTATCGACACCTATATCTGAAATGCCTATCGACACCTATATCTGAAATGCCTATCGACACCTATATCTGAAATGCCTATCGATACCTATATCTGAAATGCCTATCGACACCTATATCTGAAATGCCTATCGACACCTATATCTGAAATGCCTATCGACACCTATATCTGAAATGCCTATCGACACCTATTTTTGAAATGCCTATCGGAAACTACATCTGAAATGCCTATCAGCACCTATATTTAAAATGCCTATCGGCAACCATATCTGCAATGCCTATCGGCAACCTATATTTGAAATGCCTATTGGCTTCTATATCTGAAATGCCTATCGGCACCTATTTTTAAAATGCCAATCGGCAACTATATCTGAAATGCCTATCGGCACCTATATCTAAAATGCCTATCGACAATTATATCTGAAATGCCTATCGACACCTATATCTGAAATGCCTATCGACACCTATATCTGAAAAGCCTATCGACACCTATATCTGAATTGCCTACCGACACCTATATCTGAAATGCCTATCGACACCTATATCTGAAATGCCTATCGACACCTATATCTGAAATGCCTATCGACACCTATTTTTGAAATGCCTATCGGAAACTACATCTGAAATGCCTATCAGCACCTATATTTGAAATGCCTATCGGCAACCATGTCTGGAATGCCTATCGGCACCTATATTTGAAATGCCAATCGGCTTCTATATCTGAAATGCCTATCGGCACCTATTTTCAAGATGCCAATCGGCAACTATATCTGAAATGTCTATCGGCACCTATATCTGAAATGCCTATCGACACCTATATCTGAAATGCCTATCGACACTTATATCTGAAATGCCTATCGACACCTATATCTGAAATGCCTATCGACACCTATATCTGAAATGCCTATCGACACCTATATCTAATATGCCTATCGACACCTATATCTGAAATGCCTATCGACACATATTTTTGAAATGCCTATCGGAAACTACATCTGAAATGCCTATCAGCACCTATATTTGAAATGCCTATCGGCAACCATATCTGGAATGCCTATCGGCACCTATATTTAAAATGCCTATCGGCTTCTATATCTGAAATGCCTATCGGCACCTATTTTTAAAATGCCAATCGGCAACTATATCTGGAATGCCTATCGGCACCTATATCTGAAATGCCTATCGACACCTATATCTGAAATGCCTATCGACACCTATATCTGAAATGCCTATCGACACATATATCTGAAATGCCTATCGACACCTATATCTGAAATGCCTATCGACACCTATATCTGAAATGCCTATCGACACCTATATCTGAAATGCCTATCGACACCTATATCTAAAATGCCTATCGACACCTATATCTGAAATGCCTATCGACACCTATTTTTGAAATGCCTATCGGAAACTACATCTGAAATGCCTATCAGCACCTATATTTGAATTGCCTGTCGGCAACCATATCTGGAATGCCTATCGGCACCTATATTTGAAATGCCTATCGGCTTCTATATCTGAAATGCCTATCGGCACCTATATCTGAAATGCCTATCGACACCTATATCTGAAATGCCTATCGACACCTATATCTGAAATGCCTATCGACACCTATATCTGAAATGCCTATCGACACCTATATCTGAAATGCCTATCGACACCTATATCTGAAATGCCTATCGACAATTATATCTGAAATGCCTATCGACACCTATTTTTGAAATGCCTATCGGAAACTACATCTGAAATGCCTATCAGCACCTATATTTGAAATGCCTATCGGCAACCATATCTGGAATGCCTATCGGCACCTATATTTGAAATGCCTAACGGCTTCTATATCTGAAATGCCTATCGGCACATATTTTTAAAATGCCAATCGGCAACTATATCTGAAATGCCTATCGGCACCTATATCTGAAATGCCTATCGACACCTATATCTGAAATGCCTATCGACACCTATATCTGAAATGCCTATCGACACCTATATCTGAAATGCCTATCGACACCTATATCTGAAATGCCTATCGACACCTATATCTGAAATGCCTATCGACACCTATATCTGAAATGCCTATCGACACCTATATCTGAAATGCCTATCGACACCTATTTTTGAAATGCCTATCGGAAACTACATCTGAAATGCCTATCAGCACCTATATTTGAAATGCCTATCGGCAACCATATCTGGAATGCCTATCGGCACCTATATTTGAAATGCCTATCGGCTTCTATATCTGAAATGCCTATCGGCACCTATTTTTAAAATGCCAATCGGCAATTATATCTGAAATGCCTATCGGCACCTATATCTTAAATGCCTATAGACACCTATATCTGAAATGCCTATCGACACCTATATCTGAAATGCCTATCGACACCTATATCTGAAATGCCTATCGACACCTATATCTGAAATGCCTATCGACACCTATATCTGAAATGCCTATCGACACCTATATCTGAAATGCCTATCGACACCTATATCTGAAATGCCTATCGACACCTATATCTGAAATGCCTATCGACACCTATTTTTGAAATGCCTATCGTAAACTACATCTGAAATGCCTATCAGCACCTATATTTGAAATGCCTATCGGCAACCATATCTGGAATGCCTATCGGCACCTATATTTGAAATGCCTATCGGCTTCTATATCTGAAATGCCTATCGGCACCTATTTTTAAAATGCCAATCGGCAACTATATCTGAAATGCCTATCGGCACCTATATCTGAAATGCCTATCGTCACCTATATCTGAAATGCCTATCGACACCTATATCTGAAATGCCTATCGCCACCTATATCTGAAATGCCTATCGACACCTATATCTGAAATGCCTATCGACACCTATATCTGAAATGCCTATCGACACCTATATCTGAAATGCCTATCGACACCTATATCTGAAATGCCTATCGACACCTATATCTGAAATGCCTATCGACACCTATTTTTGAAATGCCTATCGGAAACTACATCTGAAATGCCTATCAGCACCTATATTTGAAATGCCTATCGGCAACCATATCTGGAATGCCTATCGGCACCTATATTTGAAATGCCTATCGGCTTCTATATCTGAAATGCCTATCGGCACCTATTTTTAAAATGCCAATCAGCAACTATATCTGAAATGCCTATCGGCACCTATATCTGAAATGCCTATCGACACCTATATCTGAAATGCCTATCGACACCTATATCTGAAATGCCTATCGACACCTATATCTGAAATGCCTATCGACACCTATATCTGAAATGCTTATCGACACCTATATCTGAAATGCCTATCGACACCTATATCTGAAATGCCTATCGACACCTATATCTGAAATGCCTATCGGCACCTATTTTTGAAATGCCTATCGGAAACTACATCTGAAATGCCTATCAGCACCTATATTTGAAATGCCTATCGGCAACCATATCTGGAATGCCTATCGGCACCTATATTTGAAATGCCTATCGGCTTCTATATCTGAAATGCCTATCGGCACCTATTTTTAAAATGCCAATCGGCAACTATATCTGAAATGCCTATCGGCACCTATATCTGAAATGCCTATCGACACCTATATCTGAAATGCTTATCGACACCTATATCTGAAATGCCTATCGACACCTATATCTGAAATGCCTATCGACACCTATATCTGAAATGCCTATCGACACCTACATCTGAAATGCCTATCGACACCTATATCTGAAATGCCTATCGACACCTATATCTGAAATGCCTATCGACACCTATTTTTGAAATGCCTATCGGAAACTACATCTGAAATGCCTATCAGCACCTATATTTGAAATGCCTATCGGCAACCATTCTGGAATGCCTATCGGCACCTATATTTGAAATGCCTATCGGCTTCTATATCTGAAATGCCTATCGGCACCTATTTTTAAAATGCCAATCGGCAACTATATCTGAAATGCCTATCGGCACCTATATCTGAAATGCCTATCGACACCTATATCTGAAATGCCTATTGACACCTATATCTGAAATGCCTATCGACACCTATATCTGAAATGCCTATCGACACCTATATCTGAAATGCCTATCGATACCTATATCTGAAATGCCTATCGACACCTATATCTGAAATGCCTATTGACACCTATATCTGAAATGCCTATCGACACCTATATCTGAAATGCCTATCGACACCTATTTTTGAAATGCCTATCGGAAACTACATCTGAAATGCCTATCAGCACCTATATTTGAAATGCCTATCGGCAACCATATCTGGAATGCCTATCGGCACCTATATTTGAAATGCCTATCGGCTTCTATATCTGAAATGCCTATCGGCACCTATTTTTAAAATGCCAATCGGCAACTATATCTGAAATGCCTATCGGCACCTATACCTGAAATGCCTATCGACACCTATATCTGAAATGCCTATCGACACCTATATCTGAAATGCCTATCGACACCTATATCTGAAATGCCTATCGACACCTATATCTGAAATGCCTATCGACACCTATATCTGAAATGCCTATCGACACCTATTTTTGAAATGCCTATCGGAAACTACATCTGAAATGCCTATCAGCACCTATATTTGAAATGCCTATCGGCAACCATATCTGAAATGCCTATCGGCACCTATATTTGAAATGCCTATCGGCTTCTATATCTGAAATGCCTATCGGCACCTATTTTTAAAATGCCAATCGGCAACTATATCTGAAATGCCTATCGGCACCTATATCTGAAATGCTTATCGACACCTATATCTGAAATGCCTATCGACACCTATATCTGAAATGCCTATCGACACCTATATCAGAAATGCCTATCGACACCTACATCTGAAATGCCTATCGACACCTATATCTGAAATGCCTATCGACACCTATATCTGAAATGCCTATCGACACCTATATCTGAAATGCCTATCGACACCTATATCTGAAATGCCTATCGACACCTATTTTTGAAATGCCTATCGGAAACTACATCTGAAATGCCAATCAGCACCTATATTTGAAATGCCTATCGGCAACCATATCTGGAATGCCTATCGGCACATATATTTAAATGCCTATCGGCTTCTATATCTGAAATGCCTATCGGCACCTATTTTTAAAATGCCAATCGGCAACTATATCTGAAATGCCTATCGGCACCTATATCTGAAATGCCTATAGACACCTATATCTGAAATGCCTATCGACACCTATATCTGAAATGCCTATCGACACCTATATCTGAAATGTCTATCGACACCTATATCTGAAATGCCTATCGACACCTATATCTGAAATGCCTATCGACACCTATATCTGAAATGCCTATCGACACCTATTTTTGAAATGCCTATCGGAAACTACATCTGAAATGCCTATCAGCACCTATATTTGAAATGCCTATCGGCAACCATATCTGGAATGCCTATCGGCACCTATTTTTGAAATGCCTATCGGCTTCTATATCTGAAATGCCTATCGGCACCTATTTTTAAAATGCCAATCGGCAACTATATCTGAAATGCCTATCGGCACCTATATCTGAAATGCCTATCGACACCTATATCTGAAATGCCTATCGACACCTATATCTGAAATGCCTATCGACACCTATATCTGAAATGCCTATCGGCACCTATATCTGAAATGCCTATCGACACCTATTTTTGAAATGCCTATCGGAAACTACATCTGAAATGCCTATCAGCACCTATATTTGAAATGCCTATCGGCAACCATATCTGGAATGCCTATCGGCACCTATATTTGAAATGCCTATCGGCTTCTATATCTGAAATGCCTATCGGCACCTATTTTTAAAATGCCAATCGGCAACTATATCTGAAATGCCTATCGGCACCTATATCTGAAATGTCTATCGACACCTATATCTGAAATGCCTATCGACACCTATATCTGAAATGCCTATCGACACCTATATCTGAAATGCCTATCGACACCTATATCTGAAATGCCTATCGACACCTATATCTGAAATGCCTATCGACACCTATATCTGAAATGCCTATCGACACCTATATCTGAAATGCCTATCGACACCTATTTTTGAAATGCCTATCGGAAACTACATCTGAAAAGCATATCAGCACCTATATTTGAAATACCTATCGGCAACCATATCTGGAATGCCTATCGGCACCTATATTTGAAATGCCTATCGGCTTCTATATCTGAAATGCCTATCGGCACCTATTTTTAAAATGCCAATCGGCAACTATATCTAAAATGCCTATCGGCACCTATATCTGAAATGCCTATCGACACCTATATCTGAAATGCCTATCGACACCTATATCTGAAATGCCTATCGACACCTATATCTGAAATGCCTATCGACACCTATATCTGAAATGCCTATCGACACCTATGTCTGAAATGCCTATCGACACCTATATCTGAAATGCCTATCGACACCAATATCTGAAATGCTTATCGACACCTATTTTTGAAATGCCTATCGGAAACTACATCTGAAATGCCTATTAGCACCTATATTTGAAATGCCTAACGGCAACCATATCTGGAATGCCTATCGGCACCTATATTTGAAATGCCTATCGGCACCTATATTTGAAATGCCTATCGGCTTCTATATCTGAAATGCCTATCGGCACCTATTTTTAAAATGCCAATAGGCAACTATATCTGAAATGCCTATCGGCACCTATATCTGAAATGCCTATCGACACCTATATCTGAAATGCCTATCGACACCTATATCTGAAATGCCTATCGACACCTATATCTGAAATGCCTATCGACACCTATATCTGAAATGCCTATCGACACCTATATCTGAAATGCCTATCGACACCTATATCTGAAATGCCTATCGACACCTATATCTGAAATGCCTATCGACACCTATTTTTGAAATGCCTATCGGAAACTACATCTGAAATGCCTATCAGCACCTATATTTGAAATGCTTATCGGCAACCATATCTGGAATGCCTATCGGCACCTATATTTGAAATGCCTATCGGCTTCTATATCTGAAATGCCTATCGGCATCTATTTTTAAAATGCCAATCGGCAACTATATCTGAAATGCCTATCGGCACCTATATCTGAAATGCCTATCGACACCTATATCTGAAATGCCTATCGACACCTTTATCTGAAATGTTTATCGACACCTATATCTGAAATGCCTATCGACACCTATATCTGAAATGCCTATCGACACCTATATCTAAAATGCCTATCGACACCTATATCTGAAATGCCTATCGACACCTTTATCTGAAATGCCTATCGACACCTATTTTTGAAATGCCTATCGAAAACTACATCTGAAATGCCTATTAGCATTTATATTTGAAATGCCTATCGGCAACCATATCTGGAATGCCTATCGGCACCTATATTTGAAATGCCTATCGGCTTCTATATCTGAAATGCCTATTGGCACCTATTTTTAAAATGCCAATCGGCAACTATATCTGAAATGCCTATTGGCACCTATATCTGAAATGCCTATCGACACCTATATCTGAAATGCCTATCGACACCTATATCTGAAATGCCTATCGACACCTATATCTGAAATGCCTATCGACACCTATTTTTGAAATGCCTATCGGAAACTACATCTGAAATGCCTATCAGCACCTATATTTGAAATGCCTATCGGCAACCATATCTGGAATGCCTATCGGCACCTATATTTGAAATGCCTATCGGCTACTATATCTGAAATGCCTATCGGTACCTATTTTTAAAATGCCAATCGGCAAATATATCTGAAATGCCTATCGGCACCTATATCTGAAATGCCTATCGACACCTATATCTGAAATGCCTATCGACACCTATATCTGAAATGCCTATCGACACCTATATCTGAAATGCCTATCGGCTTCTATATCTAAAATGCCTATCGATCCCTATTTTTGAAATGCCTATCGGAAACTACATCTGAAATGCCTATCAGCACTTAAATTTGAAATGCCTATCGGCAACCATATCTGGAATGCCTATCGACACCTATATCTAAAATACCTATCGGCACCTATTTTTAAAATGCCAATCGGCAACTATATCTGAAATGCCTATCGGCACTTATATCTGAAATGCCTATCGACACCTATATCTGAAATGCCTATCGACACCTATATCTGAAATGCCTATCGACACCTATATCTGAAATGCCTATCGACACCTATATCTGAAATGCCTATCGACACCTATATCTGAAATGCCTATCGACACCTATATCTGAAATGCCTATCGATACCTATTTTTGAAATGCCTATCGGACACTACATCTGAAATGCCTATCAGCACCTATATTTGAAATGCCTATCGGCAACCATATCTGGAATGCCTATCGGCACCTATATTTGAAAAGCCTATCGGCTTCTATATCTGAAATGCCTATCGGCACCTATTTTTAAAATGCCAATCGGCAACTATATCTGAAATGCCTATCGGCACCTATATCTGAAATGCCTATCGACACCTATATCTGAAATGCCTATCGACACCTATATCTAAAATGCCTATCGACACCTATATCTGAAATGCCTATCGACACCTATACCTGAAATGCCTATCGACACCTATATCTTAAATGCCTATCGACACCTATATCTGAAATGCCTATCGACACCTATATCTGAAATGCCTATCGACACATATATCTGAAATGCCTATCGACACCTATATCTGAAATGCCTATCGACACCTATATCTGAAATGCCTATCGACACCTATTTTTGAAATGCCTATCGGAAACTACATCTGAAATGCCTATCAGCACCTATATTTGAAATGCCTATCGGCAACCATATCTGGAATGCCTATCGGCACGTATATTTGAAATGCCTATCGGCTTCTATATCTGAAATGCCTATCAGCACCTATTTTTAAAATGCCTATCGGAAACTACATCTGAAATGCCTATCAGCACCTATATTTGAAATGCCTATCGGCAACCATATCTGGAATGCCTATCGGCTCGTATATTTGAAATGCCTATCGTCACCTATATCTGAAATGCCTATCGACACCTATATCTGAAATGCCTTCGACACCTATATCTGAAATGCCTATCGACACCTATATCTGAAATGCCTATCGACACCTATATCTGAAATGCCTATCGACACCTATTTTTGAAATGCCTATCGGAAACTACATCTGAAATGCCTATCAGCACCTATATTTGAAATGCCTATCGGCAACCATATCTGGAATGCCTATCGGCACCTATATTTGAAATGCCTATCGGCTTCTATATCTGAAATGCCTATCGGCACCTATTTTTAAAATGCCAATCGGCAACTATATCTGAAATGCCTATCGGCACCTATATCTGAAATGCCTATCGACACCTATATCTGAAATGCCTATCGACACCTATATCTGAAATGCCTATCGACACCTATATCTGAAATGCCTATCGACACCTATATCTGAAATGCCTATCGACACCTATATCTGAAATGCCTATCGAAACCTATATCTGAAATGCCTATCGACACCTATATCTGAAAAACCTATCGACACCTATTTTTGAAATGCCTATCGGAAACTACATCTGATATGCCTATCAGCACCTATATTTGAAATGCCTATTGGCAACCATATCTGGAATGCCTATCGGCACCTATATTTGAAATGCCTATCGGCTTCTATATCTGAAATGCCTATTGGCACCTATTTTTAAAATGCCAATCGGCAACTATATCTGAAATGCCTATCGGCACTTATATCTGAAATGCCTATCGACACCTATATCTGAAATGCCTATCGACACCTATATCTGAAATGCCTATCGACACCTATATCTGAAATGCCTATCGACACCTATATCTGAAATGCCTATCGACACCTATATCTGAAATGCCTATCGACACCTATATCTGAAATGCCTATCGACACCTATATCTGAAATGCCTATCGACACCTATTTTTGAAATGCCTATCGGAAACTACATCTGAAATGCCTATCAGCACCTATATTTGAAATGCCTATCGGCAACCATATCTGGAATGCCTATCGGCACCTATATTTGAAATGCCTATCGGCTTCTATATCTGAAATGCCTATCGGCACCTATTTTTAAAATGCCAATCGGCAACTATATCTGAAATGCCTATCGGCACCTATATCTGAAATGCCTATCGACACCTATATCTGAAATGCCTATCGACACCTATATCTGAAATGCCTATCGACACCTATTTTTGAAATGCCTATCGGAAACTACATCTGAAATGCCTATCAGCACCTAAATTTGAAATGCCTATCGGCAACCATATCTGGAATGCCTATCGGCACCTATATTTGAAATGCCTATCGGCTTCTATATCTGAAATGCCTATCGGCACCTATTTTTAAAATGCCAATCGGCAACTATATCTGAAATGCCTATCGGCACCTATATCTGAAATGCCTATCGACACCTATATCTGAAATGCCTATCGACACCTATATCTGAAATGCCTATCGACACCTATATCTGAAATGCCTATCGACACCTATATCTGAAATGCCTATCGACACCTATATCTGAAATGCCTATCGACACCTATATCTGAAATGCCTATCGACACCTATATCTGAAATGCCTATCGACACCTATTTTTGGAATGTCTATCGGAAACTACATCTGAAATGCCTATCAGCACGTATATTTGAAATGCCTATCGGCAACCATATCTGGAATGCCTATCGGCACCTATATTTGAAATGCCTATCGGCTTCTATATCTGAAATGCCTATCGGCATCTATTTTTAAAATGCCAATCGGCAACTATATCTGAAATGCCTATCGGCACCTATATCTGAAATGCCTATCGACACCTATATCTGAAATGCCTATCGACACCTATATCTGAAATGTTTATCGACACCTATATCTGAAATGCCTATCGACACCTATATCTGAAATGCCTATCGACACCTATATCTGAAATGCCTATCGACACCTATATCTGAAATGCCTATCGACACCTTTATCTGAAATGCCTATCGACACCTATTTTTGAAATGCCTATCGAAAACTACATCTGAAATGCCTATTAGCACCTATATTTGAAATGCCTATCGGCAACCATATCTGGAATGCCTATCGGCACCTATATTTGAAATGCCTATCGGCTTCTATATCTGCAATGCCTATCGGCACCTATTTTTAAAATGCCAATCGGCAACTATATCTAAAATGCCTATCGGCACCTATATCTGAAATGCCTATCGACACCTATATCTGAAATGCCTATCGACACCTATATCTGAAATGCCTATCGACACTTTAATCTGAAATGCCTATCGACACCTATATCTGAAATGCCTATCGACACCTATATCTGAAATGCCTATCGACACCTATATCTGAAATGCCTATCGACACCTATATCTGAAATGCCTATCGACACCTATATCTGAAATGCCTATCGACACCTATATCTGAAATGCCTATCGACACCTATTTTTGAAATGCCTATCGGAAACTACATCTGAAATGCCTATCAGCACCTATATTTGAAATGCCTATCGGCAACCATATCTGGAATGCCTATCGGCACCTATATTTGAAATGCCTATCGGCTTCTATATCTGAAATGCCTATTGGCACCTATTTTTAAAATGCCAATCGGCAACTATATCTGAAATGCCTATTGGCACCTATATCTGAAATGCCTATCGACACCTATATCTGAAATGCCTATCGACACCTATATCTGAAATGCCTATCGACACCTATATCTGAAATGATTATCGACACCTATATCTGAAATGCCTATCGACACCTATATCTGAAATGCCTATCGACACCTATATCTGAAATGCCTATCGACACCTATATCTGAAATGCCTATCGACACCTATTTTTGAAATGCCTATCGGAAACTACATCTGAAATGCCTATCAGCACCTATATTTGAAATGCCTATCGGCAACCATATCTGGAATGCCTATCGGCACCTATATTTGAAATGCCTATCGGCTACTATATCTGAAATGCCTATCGGTACCTATTATTAAAATGCCAATCGGCAAATATATCTGAAATGCCTATCGGCACCTATATCTGAAATGCCTATCGACACCTATATCTGAAATGCCTATCGACACCTATATCTGAAATGCCTATCGACACCTATATCTGAAATGCCTATCGGCTTCTATATCTGAAATGCCTATCGATCCCTATTTTTGAAATGCCTATCGGAAACTACATCTGAAATGCCTATCAGCACTTAAATTTGAAATGCCTATCGGCAACCATATCTGGAATGCCTATCGACACCTATATCTGAAATACCTATCGGCACCTATTTTTAAAATGCCAATCGGCAACTATATCTGAAATGCCTATCGGCACTTATATCTGAAATGCCTATCGACACCTATATCTGAAATGCCTATCGACACCTATATCTGAAATGCCTATCGACACCTATATCTGAAATGCCTATCGACACCTATATCTGAAATGCCTATCGACACCTATATCTGAAATGCCTATCGACACCTATATCTGAAATGCCTATCGACACCTATTTTTGAAATGCCTATCGGACACTACATCTGAAATGCCTATCAGCACCTATATTTGAAATGCCTATCATCAACCATATCTGGAATGCCTATCGGCACCTATATTTGAAATGCCTATCGGCTTCTATATCTGAAATGCCTATCGGCACCTATTTTTAAAATGCCAATCGGCAACTATATCTGAAATGCCTATCGGCACCTATATCTGAAATGCCTATCGACACCTATATCTGAACTGCCTATCGACACCTATATCTAAAATGCCTATCGACACCTATATCTGAAATGCCTATCGACACCTATATCTGAAATGCCTATCGACACCTATATCTGAAATGCCTATCGACACCTATATCTGAAATGCCTATCGACACCTATATCTGAAATGCCTATCGACACCTATTTTTGAAATGCCTATCGGAAACTACATCTGAAATGCCTATCAGCACCTATATTTGAAATGCCTATCGGCAACCATATCTGGAATGCCTATCGGCACGTATATTTGAAATGCCTATCGGCTTCTATATCTGAAATGCCTATCAGCACCTATTTTTAAAATGCCTATCGGAAACTACATCTGAAATGCCTATCAGCACCTATATTTGAAATGCCTATCGGCAACCATATCTGGAATGCCTATCGGCACGTATATTTGAAATGCCTATCGTCACCTATATCTGAAATGCCTATCGACACCTATATCTGAAATGCCTATCGACACCTATATCTGAAATGCCTATCGACACCTATATCTAAAATGCCTATCGACACCTATATCTGAAATGCCTATCGACACCTATTTTTGAAATGCCTATCGGAAACTACATCTGAAATGCCTATCAGCACCTATATTTGAAATGCCTATCGGCAACCATATCTGGAATGCCTATCGGCACCTATATTTGAAATGCCTATCGGCTTCTATATCTGAAATGCCTATCGGCACCTATTTTTAAAATGCCAATCGGCAACTATATCTGAAATGCCTATCGGCACCTATATCTGAAATGCCTATCGACACCTATATCTGAAATGCCTATCGACACCTATATCTGAAATGCCTATCGACACCTATATCTGAAATGCCTATCGACACCTATATCTGAAATGCCTATCGACACCTATATCTGAAATGCCTATCGACACCTATATCTGAAATGCCTATCGACACCTATATCTGAAAAACCTATCGACACCTATTTTTGAAATGCCTATCGGAAACTACATCTGATATGCCTATCAGCACCTATATTTGAAATGCCTATTGGCAACCATATCTGGAATGCCTATCGGCACCTATATTTGAAATGCCTATCGGCTTCTATATCTGAAATGCCTATTGGCACCTATTTTTAAAATGCCAATCGGCAACTATATCTGAAATGCCTATCGGCACTTATATCTGAAATGCCTATCGACACCTATATCTGAAATGCCTATCGACACCTATATCTGAAATGCCTATCGACACCTATATCTGAAATGCCTATCGACACCTATATCTGAAATGCCTATCGACACCTATATCTGAAATGCCTATCGACACCTATATCTGAAATGCCTATCGACACCTATATCTGAAATGCCTATCGACACCTATTTTTGAAATGCCTATCGGAAACTACATCTGAAATGCCTATCAGCACCTATATTTGAAATGCCTATCGGCAACCATATCTGGAATGCCTATCGGCACCTATATTTGAAATGCCTATCGGCTTCTATATCTGAAATGCCTATCGGCACCTATTTTTAAAATGCCAATCGCAAACTATATCTGAAATGCCTATCGGCACCTATATCTGAAATGCCTATCGACACCTATATCTGAAATGCCTATCGACACCTATATCTGAAATGCCTATCGACACCTATATTTGAAATGCCTATCGGCAACCATATCTGGAATGCCTATCGGCACCTATATTTGAAATGCCTATCGGCTTCTATATCTGAAATGCCTATCGGCACCTATTTTTAAAATGCCAATCGGCAACTATATCTGAAATGCCTATCGGCACCTATATCTGAAATGTCTATCGACACCTATATCTGAAATGCCTATCGACACCTATATCTGAAATGCCTATCGACACCTATATCTGAAATGCCTATCGACACCTATATCTGAAATGCCTATCGACACCTATATCTGAAATGCCTATCGACACCTATATCTGAAATGCCTATCGACACCTATATCTGAAATGCCTATCGACACCTATTTTTGAAATGCCTATCGGAAACTACATCTGAAATGCATATCAGCACCTATATTTGAAATACCTATCGGCAACCATATCTGGAATGCCTATCGGCACCTATATTTGAAATGCCTATCGGCTTCTATATCTGAAATGCCTATCGGCACCTATTTTTAAAATGCCAATCGGCAACTATATCTAAAATGCCTATCGGCACCTATATCTGAAATGCCTATCGACACCTATATCTGAAATGCCTATCGACACCTATATCTGAAATGCCTATCGACACCTATATCTGAAATGCCTATCGACACCTATATCTGAAATGCCTATCGACACCTATGTCTGAAATGCCTATCGACACCTATATCTGAAATGCCTATCGACACCAATATCTGAAATGCTTATCGACACCTATTTTTGAAATGCCTATCGGAAACTACATCTGAAATGCCTATTAGCACCTATATTTGAAATGCCTAACGGCAACCATATCTGGAATGCCTATCGGCACCTATATTTGAAATGCCTATCGGCACCTATATTTGAAATGCCTATCGGCTTCTATATCTGAAATGCCTATCGGCACCTATTTTTAAAATGCCAATAGGCAACTATATCTGAAATGCCTATCGGCACCTATATCTGAAATGCCTATCGACACCTATATCTGAAATGCCTATCGACACCTATATCTGAAATGCCTATCGACACCTATATCTGAAATGCCTATCGACACCTATATCTGAAATGCCTATCGACACCTATATCTGAAATGCCTATCGACACCTATATCTGAAATGCCTATCGACACCTATATCTGAAATGCCTATCGACACCTATTTTTGAAATGCCTATCGGAAACTACATCTGAAATGCCTATCAGCACCTATATTTGAAATGCCTATCGGCAACCATATCTGGAATGCCTATCGGCACCTATATTTGAAATGCCTATCGGCTTCTATATCTGAAATGCCTATCGGCATCTATTTTTAAAATGCCAATCGGCAACTATATCTGAAATGCCTATCGGCACCTATATCTGAAATGCCTATCGACACCTATATCTGAAATGCCTATCGACACCTTTATCTGAAATGTTTATCGACACCTATATCTGAAATGCCTATCGACACCTATATTTGAAATGCCTATCGACACCTATATCTGAAATGCCTATCGACACCTATATCTGAAATGCCTATCGACACCTTTATCTGAAATGCCTATCGACACCTATTTTTGAAATGCCTATCGAAAACTACATCTGAAATGCCTATTAGCATTTATATTTGAAATGCCTATCGGCAACCATATCTGGAATGCCTATCGGCACCTATATTTGAAATGCCTATCGGCTTCTATATCTGAAATGCCTATTGGCACCTATTTTTAAAATGCCAATCGGCAACTATATCTGAAATGCCTATTGGCACCTATATCTGAAATGCCTATCGACACCTATATCTGAAATGCCTATCGACACCTATATCTGAAATGCCTATCGACACCTATATCTGAAATGCCTATCGACACCTATTTTTGAAATGCCTATCGGAAACTACATCTGAAATGCCTATCAGCACCTATATTTGAAATGCCTATCGGCAACCATATCTGGAATGCCTATCGGCACCTATATTTGAAATGCCTATCGGCTACTATATCTGAAATGCCTATCGGTACCTATTTTTAAAATGCCAATCGGCAAATATATCTGAAATGCCTATCGGCACCTATATCTGAAATGCCTATCGACACCTATATCTGAAATGCCTATCGACACCTATATCTGAAATGCCTATCGACACCTATATCTGAAATGCCTATCGGCTTCTATATCTGAAATGCCTATCGATCCCTATTTTTGAAATGCCTATCGGAAACTACATCTGAAATGCCTATCAGCACTTAAATTTGAAATGCCTATCGGCAACCATATCTGGAATGCCTATCGACACCTATATCTAAAATACCTATCGGCACCT
This sequence comes from Venustoraphidia nigricollis, assembly GCA_034508555.1. Lineage (NCBI taxonomy): Eukaryota > Metazoa > Arthropoda > Insecta > Raphidioptera > Raphidiidae > Venustoraphidia > Venustoraphidia nigricollis. The sequence goes on along the minus strand of JAVRKA010000840.1, from coordinate 10,866 downwards.
ATTTTTAAAATGCCAATCGGCAACTATATCTGAAATGCCTATCGGCACTTATATCTGAAATGCCTATCGACACCTATATCTGAAATGCCTATCGACACCTATATCTGAAATGCCTATCGACACCTATATCTGAAATGCCTATCGACACCTATATCTGAAATGCCTATCGACACCTATATCTGAAATGCCTATCGACACCTATATCTGAAATGCCTATCGACACCTATTTTTGAAATGCCTATCGGACACTACATCTGAAATGCCTATCAGCACCTATATTTGAAATGCCTATCGGCAACCATATCTGGAATGCCTATCGGCACCTATATTTGAAATGCCTATCGGCTTCTATATCTGAAATGCCTATCGGCACCTATTTTTAAAATGCCAATCGGCAACTATATCTGAAATGCCTATCGGCACCTATATCTGAAATGCCTATCGACACCTATATCTGAAATGCCTATCGACACCTATATCTAAAATGCCTATCGACACCTATATCTGAAATGCCTATCGACACCTATACCTGAAATGCCTATCGACACCTATATCCAAATGCCTATCGGCATCAATTTTTGAAATGCCTATCGGAAACTACATCTAAAGTGCCTATCAGCACCTTATATCTGAAATGCCTATCGACACCTATTTTTGAAATGCCTATCTGAAACTACATCTGAAATGCCTATCAGCACCTGTATTTGAAATGCCTATCGGCAACCATATCTGGAATGCCTATCGGCACCTATATTTGAAATGCCTATCGGCTTCTATATCTGAAATGCCTATCGGCACCTATTTTTAAAATGCCAATCGGCAACTATATCTGAAATGCCTATCGGCACCTATATCTGAAATGCCTATCGACACCTATATCTGAACTGCCTATCGACACCTATATCTAAAATGCCTATCGACATCTATATCTGAAATGCCTATCGACACCTATATCTGAAATGCCTATCGACACCTATATCTGAAATGCCTATCGACACCTATATCTGAAATGCCTATCGACACCTATATCTGAAATGCCTATCGACACCTATTTTTGAAATGCCTATCGGAAACTACATCTGAAATGCCTATCAGCACCTATATTTGAAATGCCTATCGGCAACCATATCTGGAATGCCTATCGGCACGTATATTTGAAATGCCTATCGGCTTCTATATCTGAAATGCCTATCAGCACCTATTTTTAAAATGCCTATCGGAAACTACATCTGAAATGCCTATCAGCACCTATATTTGAAATGCCTATCGGCAACCATATCTGGAATGCCTATCGGCTCGTATATTTGAAATGCCTATCGTCACCTATATCTGAAATGCCTATCGACACCTATATCTGAAATGCCTTCGACACCTATATCTGAAATGCCTATCGACACCTATATCTGAAATGCCTATCGACACCTATATCTGAAATGCCTATCGACACCTATTTTTGAAATGCCTATCGGAAACTACATCTGAAATGCCTATCAGCACCTATATTTGAAAAGCCTATCGGCAACCATATCTGGAATGCCTATCGGCACCTATATTTGAAATGCCTATCGGCTGCTATATCTGAAATGCCTATCGGCACCTATTTTTAAAATGCCAATCGGCAACTATATCTGAAATGCCTATCGGCACCTATATCTGAAATGCCTATCGACACCTATATCTGAAATGCCTATCGACACCTATATCTGAAATGCCTATCGACACCTATATCTGAAATGCCTATCGACACCTATATCTGAAATGCCTATCGACACCTATATCTGAAATGCCTATCGAAACCTATATCTGAAATGCCTATCGACACCTATATCTGAAAAACCTATCGACACCTATTTTTGAAATGCCTATCGGAAACTACATCTGATATGCCTATCAGCACCTATATTTGAAATGCCTATTGGCAATCATATCTGGAATGCCTATCGGCACCTATATTTGAAATGCCTATCGGCTTCTATATCTGAAATGCCTATTGGCACCTATTTTTAAAATGCCAATCGGCAACTATATCTGAAATGCCTATCGGCACTTATATCTGAAATGCCTATCGACACCTATATCTGAAATGCCTATCGACACCTATATCTGAAATGCCTATCGACACCTATATCTGAAATGCCTATCGACACCTATATCTGAAATGCCTATCGACACCTATATCTGAAATGCCTATCGACACCTATATCTGAAATGCCTATCGACACCTATATCTGAAATGCCTATCGACACCTATTTTTGAAATGCCTATCGGAAACTACATCTGAAATGCCTATCAGCACCTATATTTGAAATGCCTATCGGCAACCATATCTGGAATGCCTATCGGCACCTATATTTGAAATGCCTATCGGCTTCTATATCTGAAATGCCTATCGGCACCTATTTTTAAAATGCCAATCGGCAACTATATCTGAAATGCCTATCGGCACCTATATCTGAAATGCCTATCGACACCTATATCTGAAATGCCTATCGACACCTATATCTGAAATGCCTATCGACACCTATTTTTGAAATGCCTATCGGAAACTACATCTGAAATGCCTATCAGCACCTAAATTTGAAATGCCTATCGGCAACCATATCTGGAATGCCTATCGGCACCTATATTTGAAATGCCTATCGGCTTCTATATCTGAAATGCCTATCGGCACCTATTTTTAAAATGCCAATCGGCAACTATATCTGAAATGCCTATCGGCACCTATATCTGAAATGCCTATCGACACCTATATCTGAAATGCCTATCGACACCTATATCTGAAATGCCTATCGACACCTATATCTGAAATGCCTATCGACACCTATATCTGAAATGCCTATCGACACCTATATCTGAAATGCCTATCGACACCTATATCTGAAATGCCTATCGACACCTATTTTTGGAATGTCTATCGGAAACTACATCTGAAATGCCTATCAGCACGTATATTTGAAATGCCTATCGGCAACCATATCTGGAATGCCTATCGGCACCTATATTTGAAATGCCTATCGGCTTCTATATCTGAAATGCCTATCGGCATCTATTTTTAAAATGCCAATCGGCAACTATATCTGAAATGCCTATCGGCACCTATATCTGAAATGCCTATCGACACCTATATCTGAAATGCCTATCGACACCTATATCTGAAATGTTTATCGACACCTATATCTGAAATGCCTATCGACACCTATATCTGAAATGCCTATCGACACCTATATCTGAAATGCCTATCGACACCTATATCTGAAATGCCTATCGACACCTTTATCTGAAATGCCTATCGACACCTATTTTTGAAATGCCTATCGAAAACTACATCTGAAATGCCTATTAGCACCTATATTTGAAATGCCTATCGGCAACCATATCTGGAATGCCTATCGGCACCTATATTTGAAATGCCTATCGGCTTCTATATCTGCAATGCCTATCGGCACCTATTTTTAAAATGCCAATCGGCAACTATATCTAAAATGCCTATCGGCACCTATATCTGAAATGCCTATCGACACCTATATCTGAAATGCCTATCGACACCTATATCTGAAATGCCTATCGACACTTTAATCTGAAATGCCTATCGACACCTATATCTGAAATGCCTATCGACACCTATATCTGAAATGCCTATCGACACCTATATCTGAAATGCCTATCGACACCTATATCTGAAATGCCTATCGACACCTATATCTGAAATGCCTATCGACACCTATATCTGAAATGCCTATCGACACCTATTTTTGAAATGCCTATCGGAAACTACATCTGAAATGCCTATCAGCACCTATATTTGAAATGCCTATCGGCAACCATATCTGGAATGCCTATCGGCACCTATATTTGAAATGCCTATCGGCTTCTATATCTGAAATGCCTATTGGCACCTATTTTTAAAATGCCAATCGGCAACTATATCTGAAATGCCTATTGGCACCTATATCTGAAATGCCTATCGACACCTATATCTGAAATGCCTATCGACACCTATATCTGAAATGCCTATCGACACCTATATCTGAAATGATTATCGACACCTATATCTGAAATGCCTATCGACACCTATATCTGAAATGCCTATCGACACCTATATCTGAAATGCCTATCGACACCTATATCTGAAATGCCTATCGACACCTATTTTTGAAATGCCTATCGGAAACTACATCTGAAATGCCTATCAGCACCTATATTTGAAATGCCTATCGGCAACCATATCTGGAATGCCTATCGGCACCTATATTTGAAATGCCTATCGGCTACTATATCTGAAATGCCTATCGGTACCTATTTTTAAAATGCCAATCGGCGAATATATCTGAAATGCCTATCGGCACCTATATCTGAAATGCCTATCGACACCTATATCTGAAATGCCTATCGACACCTATATCTGAAATGCCTATCGACACCTATATCTGAAATGCCTATCGGCTTCTATATCTGAAATGCCTATCGACACCTATATCTGAAATGCCTATCGACACCTATTTTTGAAATGCCTATCGGAAACTACATCTGAAATGCCTATCAGCACCTATATTTGAAATGCCTATCGGCAACCATATCTGGAATGCCTATCGGCACCTATATTTGAAATGCCTATCGGCTTCTATATCTGAAATGCCTATCGGCACCTATTTTTAAAATGCCAATCGGCAACTATATCTGAAATGCCTATCGGCACCTATATCTGAAATGCCTATCGACACCTATATCTGAAATGCCTATCGACACCTATATCTGAAATGCCTATCGACACCTATTTTTGAAATGCCTATCGGAAACTACATCTGAAATGCCTATCAGCACCTAAATTTGAAATGCCTATCGGCAACCATATCTGGAATGCCTATCGGCACCTATATTTGAAATGCCTATCGGCTTCTATATCTGAAATGCCTATCGGCACCTATTTTTAAAATGCCAATCGGCAACTATATCTGAAATGCCTATCGGCACCTATATCTGAAATGCCTATCGACACCTATATCTGAACTGCCTATCGACACCTATATCTAAAATGCCTATCGACACCTATATCTGAAATGCCTATCGACACCTATATCTGAAATGCCTATCGACACCTATATCTGAAATGCCTATCGACACCTATATCTGAAATGCCTATCGACACCTATATCTGAAATGCCTATCGACACCTATTTTTGAAATGCCTATCGGAAACTACATCTGAAATGCCTATCAGCACCTATATTTGAAATGCCTATCGGCAACCATATCTGGAATGCCTATCGGCACGTATATTTGAAATGCCTATCGGCTTCTATATCTGAAATGCCTATCAGCACCTATTTTTAAAATGCCTATCGGAAACTACATCTGAAATGCCTATCAGCACCTATATTTGAAATGCCTATCGGCAACCATATCTGGAATGCCTATCGGCACGTATATTTGAAATGCCTATCGTCACCTATATCTGAAATGCCTATCGACACCTATATCTGAAATGCCTATCGACACCTATATCTGAAATGCCTATCGACACCTATATCTAAAATGCCTATCGACACCTATATCTGAAATGCCTATCGACACCTATTTTTGAAATGCCTATCGGAAACTACATCTGAAATGCCTATCAGCACCTATATTTGAAATGCCTATCGGCAACCATATCTGGAATGCCTATCGGCACCTATATTTGAAATGCCTATCGGCTTCTATATCTGAAATGCCTATCAGCACCTATTTTTAAAATGCCAATCGGCAACTATATCTGAAATGCCTATCGGCACCTATATCTGAAATGCCTATCGACACCTATATCTGAAATGCCTATCGACACCTATATCTGAAATGCCTATCGACACCTATATCTGAAATGCCTATCGACACCTATATCTGAAATGCCTATCGACACCTATATCTGAAATGCCTATCGACACCTATATCTGAAATGCCTATCGACACCTATATCTGAAAAACCTATCGACACCTATTTTTGAAATGCCTATCGGAAACTACATCTGATATGCCTATCAGCACCTATATTTGAAATGCCTATTGGCAACCATATCTGGAATGCCTATCGGCACCTATATTTGAAATGCCTATCGGCTTCTATATCTGAAATGCCTATTGGCACCTATTTTTAAAATGCCAATCGGCAACTATATCTGAAATGCCTATCGGCACTTATATCTGAAATGCCTATCGACACCTATATCTGAAATGCCTATCGACACCTATATCTGAAATGCCTATCGACACCTATATCTGAAATGCCTATCGACACCTATATCTGAAATGCCTATCGACACCTATATCTGAAATGCCTATCGACACCTATATCTGAAATGCCTATCGACACCTATATCTGAAATGCCTATCGACACCTATTTTTGAAATGCCTATCGGAAACTACATCTGAAATGCCTATCAGCACCTATATTTGAAATGCCTATCGGCAACCATATCTGGAATGCCTATCGGCACCTATATTTGAAATGCCTATCGGCTTCTATATCTGAAATGCCTATCGGCACCTATTTTTAAAATGCCAATCGCAAACTATATCTGAAATGCCTATCGGCACCTATATCTGAAATGCCTATCGACACCTATATCTGAAATGCCTATCGACACCTATATCTGAAATGCCTATCGACACCTATTTTTGAAATGCCTATCGGAAACTACATCTGAAATGCCTATCAGCACCTAAATTTGAAATGCCTATCGGCAACCATATCTGGAATGCCTATCGGCACCTATATTTGAAATGCCTATCGGCTTCTATATCTGAAATGCCTATCGGCACCTATTTTTAAAATGCCAATCGGCAACTATATCTGAAATGCCTATCGGCACCTATATCTGAAATGCCTATCGACACCTATATCTGAAATGCCTATCGACACCTATATCTGAAATGCCTATCGACACCTATATCTGAAATGCCTATCGACACCTATATCTGAAATGCCTATCGACACCTATATCTGAAATGCCTATCGACACCTATATCTGAAATGCCTATCGACACCTATATCAGAAATGCCTATCGACACCTATTTTTGGAATGTCTATCGGAAACTACATCTGAAATGCCTATCAGCACGTATATTTGAAATGCCTATCGGCAACCATATCTGGAATGCCTATCGGCACCTATATTTGAAATGCCTATCGGCTTCTATATCTGAAATGCCTATCGGCATCTATTTTTAAAATGCCAATCGGCAACTATATCTGAAATGCCTATCGGCACCTATATCTGAAATGCTGTCGACACCTATATCTGAAATGCCTATCGACACCTATATCTGAAATGTTTATTGACACCTATATCTGAAATGCCTATCGACACCTATATCTGAAATGTCTATCGACACCTATATCTGAAATGCCTATCGACACCTATATCTGAAATGCCTATCGACACCTTTATCTGAAATGCCTATCGACACCTATTTTTGAAATGCCTATCGAAAACTACATCTGAAATGCCTATTAGCACCTATATTTGAAATGCCTATCGGCAACCATATCTGGAATGCCTATCGGCACCTATATTTGAAATGCCTATCGGCTTCTATATCTGCAATGCCTATCGGCACCTATTTTTAAAATGCCAATCGGCAACTATATCTAAAATGCCTATCGGCACCTATATCTGAAATGCCTATCGACACCTATATCTGAAATGCCTATCGACACCTATATCTGAAATGCCTATCGACACTTTAATCTGAAATGCCTATCGACACCTATATCTGAAATGCCTATCGACACCTATATCTGAAATGCCTATCGACACCTATATCTGAAATGCCTATCGACACCTATATCTGAAATGCCTATCGACACCTATTTTTGAAATGCCTATCGGAAACTACATCTGAAATGCCTATCAGCACCTATATTTGAAATGCCTATCGGCAACCATATCTGGAATGCCTATCGGCACCTATATTTGAAATGCCTATCGGCTTCTATATCTGAAATGCCTATTGGCACCTATTTTTAAAATGCCAATCGGCAACTATATCTGAAATGCCTATTGGCACCTATATCTGAAATGCCTATCGACACCTATATCTGAAATGCCTATCGACACCTATATCTGAAATGCCTATCGACACCTATATCTGAAATGCCTATCGACACCTATATCTGAAATGATTATCGACACCTATATCTGAAATGCCTATCGACACCTATATCTGAAATGCCTATCGACACCTATATCTGAAATGCCTATCGACACCTATTTTTGAAATGCCTATCGGAAACTACATCTGAAATGCCTATCAGCACCTATATTTAAAATGCCTATCGGCAACCATATCTGGAATGCCTATCGGCACCTATATTTGAAATGCCTATCGGCTTCTATATCTGAAATGCCTATCGGCACCTATTTTTAAAATGCCAATCGGCAACTATATCTGAAATGCCTATCGGCACCTATATCTGAAATGCCTATCGACACCTATATCTGAAATGCCTATCGACAACTATATCTGAAATGCCTATCGACACCTATATCTGAAATGCCTATCGACACCTATATCTGAAATGCCTATTGACACCTATATCGGAAATGCCTATCGACACCTATATCTGAAATGCCTATCGACACCTATATCTGAAATGCCTATCGACACCTATTTTTGAAATGCCTATCGGAAACTACATCTGAAATGCCTATCAGCACCTATATTTGAAATGCCTATCGGCAACCATATCTGGAATGCCTATCGGCACCTATATTTGAAATGCCTATCGGCTTCTATATCTGAAATGCCTATCGGCACCTATTTTTAAAATGCCAATCGGCAACTATATCTGAAATGCCTATCGGCACCTATATCTGAAATGCCTATCGACACCTATATCTGAAATGCCTATCGACACCTATATCTAAAATGCCTATCGACACCTATATCTGAAATGCCTATCGACACCTATATCTGAAATGCCTATCGACACCTATATCTTAAATGCCTATCGACACCTATATCTGAAATGCCTATCGACACCTATATCTGAAATGCCTATCGACACCTATATCTGAAATGCCTATCGACACCTATTTTTGAAATGCCTATCGGAAACTACATCTGAAATGCCTATCAGCACCTGTATTTGAAATGCCTATCGGCAACCATATCTGGAATGCCTATCGGCACCTATATTTGAAATGCCTATCGGCTTCTATATCTGAAATGCCTATCGGCACCTATTTTTAAAATGCCAATCGGCAACTATATCTGAAATGCCTATCGGCACCTATATCTGAAATGCCTATCGACACCTATATCTGAACTGCCTATCGACACCTATATCTAAAATGCCTATCGACACCTATATCTGAAATGCCTATCGACACCTATATCTGAAATGCCTATCGACACCTATATCTGAAATGCCTATCGACACCTATATCTGAAATGCCTATCAACACCTATATCTGAAATGCCTATCGACACCTATTTTTGAAATGCCTATCGGAAACTACATCTGAAATGCCTATCAGCACCTATATTTGAAATGCCTATTGGCAACCATATCTGGAATGCCTATCGGCAACTATATTTGAAATGCCTATCGGCTTCTATATCTGAAATGCCTATCGGCACCTATTTTTAAAATGCCAATCGGCAACTATATCTGAAATGCCTATCGGCACTTATATCTGAAATGCCTATCGACACCTATATCTGAAATGCCTATCGACACCTATATCTGAAATGCCTATCGACACCTATATCTGAAATGCCTATCGACACCTATATCTGAAATGCCTATCGACACCTATATCTGAAATGCTTATCGACACCTATATCTGAAATGCCTATCGACACCTATATCTGAAATGCCTATCGACACCTATTTTTGAAATGCCTATCGGAAACTACATCTGAAATGCCTATCAGCACCTATATTTGAAATGCCTATCGGCAACCATATCTGGAATGCCTATCGGCACGTATATTTGAAATGCCTATCGGCTTCTATATCTGAAATGCCTATCAGCACCTAATTTTAAAATGCCTATCGGAAACTACATCTGAAATGCCTATCAGCACCTATATTTGAAATGCCTATCGGCAACCATATCTGGAATGCCTATCGGCACGTATATTTGAAATGCCTATCGTCACCTATATCTGAAATGCCTATCGACACCTATATCTGAAATGCCTATCGACACCTATATCTGAAATGCCTATCGACACCTATATCTGAAATGCCTATCGACACCTATATCTGAAATGCCTATCGACACCTATTTTTGAAATGCCTATCGGAAACTACATCTGAAATGCCTATCAGCACCTATATTTGAAATGCCTATCGGCAACCATATCTGGAATGCCTATCGGCACCTATATTTGAAATGCCTATCGGCTTCTATATCTGAAATGCCTATCGGCACCTATTTTTAAAATGCCAATCGGCAACTATATCTGAAATGCCTATCGGCACCTATATCTGAAATGCCTATCGACACCTATATCTGAAATGCCTATCGACACCTATATCTGAAATGCCTATCGACACCTATATCTGAAATGCCTATCGACACCTTTATCTGAAATGCCTATCGACACCTATATCTGAAATGCCTATCGACACCTATATCTGAAATGCCTATCGACACCTATATCTGAAATGCCTATCGACACCTATTTTTGAAATGCCTATCGGAAACTACATCTGATATGCCTATCAGCACCTATATTTGAAATGCCTATTGGACACCATATCTGGAATGCCTATCGGCACCTATATTTGAAATGCCTATCGGCTTCTATATCTGAAATGCCTATTGGCACCTATTTTTAAAATGCCAATCAGCAACTATATCTGAAATGCCTATC